>JADHZB010000777.1:0-20363 GCA_015657535.1 Nephromyces sp. MM_2019
TGTGTGTGTGTGCATGAAAGAGTATTCACATTATGGTGCCGATGTTTTAGACCAGCGCATAGACTTGGTGTGTGCGCAAGATATAGCATTCATGCCACAGTGCTGGCGGTTTAGATAATGGTACAGCCTTTGTGTGTGCGTGTGTGTATGACGTTTCATTGTAAAAACTTCAGCCAGCAAATTTAGATGTATATACACCTAGCGCTCGTGCTTTCAAGCGAGGATGAAGTAATCACTCTACACTTGAGAATCATACCCATTGCATAAATGTTTCGCAGGAAAAGGAGGTAAAATATGCTGAAAAAATAAAATTATGAAGAAGTAAAAAAAGCGCTAAAAACTGCTAAAAATGCTGATTTTGAAGAGAAGAAAAGCCATTTTTAAAGATTCAATTGTCTGCAAGAAAAATATAAAACATGCCCAAGGAGGGTTTTGGCGCGTGTGCACTCCAAAATCCCCTCTTTGGTGTATCTACACCCCAAAGATAGCCCCTGGAAGAAGCAGAAAAATCATCAAAAACCACGAAAAAGTCGGGAATTAAACCGTATAAAACATCTTCAAGACTCAGTGTATTAATTTATGAAATGCACAGAGGGAACAGGCAATAGGAGCCGTTAAAAAGCAGCAAATATACCAGTAGTTTATACTATGAAATACTCACTTTTCCGTGTGTGTGCAAGACACTGATTTGAGGAGCTCTACAATCTCGCTGTCTTCTTCACGGCACTGAGAGAAGAAAGTGGAAGATCTTTCAAAATTTAGACATTTCTTCGATCAAGCAAACGCACATGAACACACACACACCACAAACGCACACAAGAATAGCTGCTCAGCAAAAAACTCGGGAGAAATACACTTGAGTGATACACTTGTTTGCTGCAGTGAAGCACACACACTCATATGCTACAAAGAAAGGGAGAAAAAAGTTCTAACATTGTAGATCTAACATTCCATCACCAAAGCAAGCAGCCAAGAAGCAGGAAGATAACATACATACACATGTATACGCCAACACGAAGAATTCCCAACAAGTTGCTTCTTTGCACACACTTGAAGACGAATGCTAAAGCTATCACATTACACAGAAAAGCCATTCCATTCAATCCGTCTTACTTCTCCCACACACACAGACACACCTGAATGCCAATTGCTCCTTGAGCTACTGCAGGCAAGATTTCATTGTGTGTGAAAACAGCGGTAGCCTCATCTGCTATTCCAAGCCTTTTCATGCCAGCCAGGGCTAACAGCGTAGCATCAACTTCACCATCCTGATCAGGGGGCAGCAATGAGTTTGTGGGGGGGGAGTGCAAGAATGAGAGTGTATGCGAGAGAGGGTGCCGCAATGAAGGTGTATCATGGCTGCAACAATGAGTGTGTGTGTGTGTGTGTGTGTGTGTGGGATGGGATACATCGAGAGTGCGTGTAGGAGGGAATACATCATTAGCATGTGTGCGAAAGAGCGCAACAATACAGATATCAAAATCTACCATCAAAAATGAAGACTACAAGCATCCCAACGTAAATAAGAAGAAGTTTTCCCTTCACTCAGTGAGGCAGAGGAAAAACATACACACATTTATACACAAATACGCAGTCTCCGTTTAGAGGACAACATATGTATATACACCCTCTTTCAGCCCCTGGATCCCAGAAAATATGTATTTCATGAGAGAAATACTCCTCAAGAGTGTGAAAACTGCTCTCATTAAGTGTAAATACATCAAAAACCTATGTGTGCAGTGTACGTACACTGGCTAACTGCTGTCTCATTGCGTGAAAAAATACACGAAAAAGCTCTGTGTGTGTGGAGTGTACGTACACTGACCGCTTTTGTGCTTGTCGCACACTTTTCTCGACTATATGTTGTTTAAACTACTTCCACATCAACTACCTTCAATTTCTTCAGCCGTGTGCGTACATTGCCTCTAAAATTGATAACTTTAAGGCCTGGAATGAGGTTCATCAGCTGAGATTGCCGGCGGAGAGAGGCTGAGCCTACTACACTACCTTTTCGCAGTTCCCTGCCACACACACAGCAGATAAGACAGGATGAAATAGCAAAAATGAAAAAAACACACACAAGCTGAAAACGGACGAAAATTGAGATTCATATCATGCACACACACCGAAACAGACTGCAGCAAATTCA
The DNA here is from genome assembly GCA_015657535.1 of Nephromyces sp. MM_2019. Classification (NCBI taxonomy): domain Eukaryota; phylum Apicomplexa; class Aconoidasida; order Nephromycida; genus Nephromyces; species Nephromyces sp. MM_2019. The sequence goes on from JADHZB010000777.1 coordinate 2,150, forward strand.
GACAAACACACATTGATAATCACTTTAAAATATACTAGAAAATCGAAGCAGATCGAAGAAGAGAGATCCCGAAGCAAGTTGAGCCACACACAAACGAGGAAAGTTGATGAAGAAGAGAGAAAAACTCGAGAGAAGCCGTAGAAAATTAAAAAAACGGGTGGGTGAGGGGGGAGAAGATTTCCCTGTTGAGAGTGGGTGAAGATTGGGGGGTGAGGGGAGGGAAGATTCCCATGTTGAAATAAGATGAATTGTGAGAATAATGCGGGGGGAAAGGGAGGCAATTTTCTCCTGCAGTTTCTTCTGCTTAGAGTGGATAAAAGAGGATATTGTAAAGGTCAAAACGATGCTTTTCCTCATTAAAAAAAAAGAGAGAAATCCAGCAGGAAGCAGCGAGAAATTTCTAAATTAAAGCACACAAAAGCCCATGAAATCAAAACAAGAGAAGGAAAAAAAAACAGTGCATAACTGGTGTTTATATATTCCTTATAGCCTGACTTGTAGCTTGAAAGTTTTGGAGAAAGAAAGGCATCTCTAGTGTCTTCTCTGGGTAAACAACAGGCAATCAAAGTGCCTTCAGGAAGATAGGTGGGAAGATCTTTCATCGAGTGGACGCATATGTCTACCTCCTGAAGAAGAAAGATGAAGGGGAATGTGAAGCAGAGGAAGAGAGATGAAGAAACAGGCTAAGCAGGAAAAAGACAAAGTAGAATAAGAATAAGCCAGAAGAAAAGTAAAAAGTTTTATACTCGGTCGAATAAGAGAGCGACATATACGAGATTTGAACGAGTGTTTTGCGTTCAAAGCAGCTCCAATGGGGGATTAAAAACTTCTAATTCCCACGAAAATTTTCCAAGAGCCAAGCATTCACCAGTGTACATACACTGAAAACAAGTCGCGTCGAAAAACACATGAAAAAGAGACTTAGCACACAGAACACAGCTCCACAAACACCCATTTTTATAACTACCGTAAAAAATTTCCCCGGCTTTGCAGGCCTACACTTCAACCTGATACTATTAGAGTTCTTCCAAAATTCATACCATTAGAATGGCCCAAATAAAACTCTTAATCACACACAAAGGAAGTACATCATCAATGAAGGCAAACGCCCAGTCAATAGCTTTCTCCTACCTTGTTAATCAGTGCATTATCTAGCTCCTTCGTAAACAAGCCTTTTCCTCCAATCAATGATAGCGGAGAATTGAGAACGACATCACCTTTTAAAAGCAGCAAAAAACAGCGAAAAATTGCTATCGAGTGTATCTACACCAGCTTCAGCGGCTTTTTAAGCCCTTCACATGGAATTTTCGATCTACTGAGTAGAGAAAAAGTAGTGAACAAAACAAATTACTCCCTAAATAGTGGAAGTAAGCATATAAAAAGCTCATGAATCATAGACATTAAAATAAAGTTTAAGGAACAGAGGTAGGATCGCCAAAGGCGTGCAACAGTTTGAATAACAGGCAAAAATGTGGAGCCAGCAACATCTTTACGTTGATAGAAGGAAATACATAAAAATATCGGAATTTTCCGAACACACAAGTGTATATACACCGCTGTGCACCCTAGTGAATGTGTCGTCCATTTCAATTTGTCAATCCGCTCCCACACACGCAATTTTGAGGGGAAAATCTGCAGTATAAAGCTGAGAGGGGATAAATCAAACGTATGAAAGTAGGAGTACATCACATTAAGCAGCACCCACACCCTTATATGAGCAAAAACCGAGGCTCCTCAAAGTGAAGACACAAGAAAAGAGAAAGAAAAAGTGTAACACTTTGGGTCTACCTGTAGTCTTCATCGATTTAGTAAGAAATTCTAAGTCATTTGCAACGTTTAGTGAAGATTTCCGTAATAGATCTTGAGCTTCATATGCCTGTAAGCAAAAGAAAGGCATAGTAAGCTTGTGGACAGTAGCTTTCAATCCTCTACTTTTGTCCTGTTCTTTGGGTTTATCTTCTTCTACTGTCTTCCTTCTGCATCTTCTCTGCTTTCCTCTACTTCATCTTCTTCTCTGTCTTCTTGTCGGTCTTCTTTCTCTTTGTTTTCTTCTTCCTCACATTCTTCGTCTTCCTCGTCTCCCCTTTTCTTCTTGCTCTATTCTTGTGAAAGTATATGCATTGACCTATTTCGCCTTAAATACGCCCATGCCCTTTGCTTATCAGCAAAAACATAAGAGCGAGCTAATGAATGCTTATTCCTAGCAAGCTTTAGAGTATCCACATACAGACACATGTTTTTATGGATGAAAAGAGTAGACACACCATATTCACACAAAAGTCCTTCAAATCATCCCAAAACACATACAAACCCCTATAAATCCACACAAAAAAACCCAAACCCCCCCTAAATACCCCAAAATCCCTTCAACACCCCCCAAAATCCCCTCAAAAACCCTCCCAAAACCCCACCTAAGCCCCCCTAAACTTTCCCAAAATCCCCCCCAACAGCTCCCAAAACCCTCCCAATGTAAGCACTTCACACACTCTCTGCTACCATAAATAATCTCTCAAACGGCACCCCCCTCTTCAACAAGCTTCAACGCCCTCATCTCATTCTTCCTCCTCACCTGCTGTAGCGCCAACGGCGATTCTCTCGTTCCTACAACAAGCCTCCTAGCAGCCTTGTTACCATCAGTCGCAAAACACCTACTTAAACCCCCTCCGATAGAAACGCCTACAACACCCTCCTGCCGTGATTTGGAGAGGAGAGAGGAGCTTGAGGGAGAGTAAATACCACTCCTCCCTCCCTCATAACCATAAAATTTAGTATTAGATCCCATGTTATAAGCCATCCTCTTCAACCTCCGGTTTGGTTGATAAAGCCCCCCTCCATTGATCCATGCAGAGCTTTTCTGGTTGGTGATGTGATTCTTTCGAAGGGGCTTTCCTTCGCCCTCGATATACTTTGAAGATTCAAGACACCCTGCTGGAGAAAACTCACACACCCTCCCCAGCCTCATAGAAAAGCTCAAAAACGGAGGAAAAGAGGCGGAAAAATCGACAGAATGCTGATTAGCCCGAGTAAACAATACAAATAGACACGTATCGCTAGGCCAGCTACATTGTAATACGGTATAAATGCAGCAGAAGATGAGCAGCGCAAATCTCAACGAGTAAAGGATAGATTCTAGTGGTTGTGAAATCAGCGATTTCCGTGTAAATTTCCCTGAAAAAAGCAGCTTATCCATTGCAAAAACGCTCCCTGCCTCTTGAGCTTTCAATAGGCAAGAAGCTTTCCCTCCCATATCGAGCTCTGTTTGCCTCATGGCAGCGCATTGCTTGAATTGCGTAGTGAAGCCTCTGAACTGATCATTGTCGGAGATGATGCAGTTATTGGAATGCATAGAACATGAAAAGATAGTCAGTAGATGGAGGGTTTAGAGGGAGTTGAGGCTGTTAAAAGGAAGAGTTTGGTGGGTGATGATGGTGAAGATGCAGCAGAAGATGACGATTTGATGAAGCAGATGACGATTTGATGAAGCAGATGATGATTTGATGATTTAATGATGGAGACGATGAAGATGATGATTTGATGATGAAGACGATGAAGATGAACTGAAGAAGTATATCAAGCCACTCAATGGTTCACGATAGTTTTCTCTTTTATGGCCTTTTACCAACTGGCAGGGTTTGTGACCAGTTCTTTAAAGGCTTAAAAGGTGGCAGGCTGAAGAGTATTTTTTGTGAGGAAAATAGTTTACCTTTGCAGGAAAAGACGTTTAAGAAGAGGCAAAACTTACACAGGTTATGCCTCACCTGAGAGTTGCAGTTTGGAAATTAAGAGAGATTCATCATGTTTGATGATGCGATGATTGGGTAGTGCTCTAGAGAGATAGAAAGGAAAGAGGAATTGCTGTAAAAGTAGCAGTAACTATTCCGGGACCTGTAGCACACACACACAGAGAGGTATATACGAGGGTGATGGCCTAAGACATGTAAGCGAAGTGGCAGCTTTGTCGTAAAAGGTATCCTTTTTTAGCAGTGCATGCTATTCTGAGGTTCAAACTATAAAGGGTAGGGTCGAAAATCAAAGAACACACGTGCGGATGCTGTGTGTGTGAGACTTGTTCTCTCCAAATGTGTGCTGTGTGGGTTTGAGACTTGTTCTCTCCATGTGTGTGCACCGGTGCGTCACTCTCCTTTTCCAAACACAGGCACCTGTGTGAGATTCTTTCTCCTCTCAGTGTGCTGCACAAAACAATACAGCTATTGCTGGAGAGCATGAAGTGCTTTCGAAAGCAAAAACAAGCAGCTTCACAAAGTAACTGCCTCCGAGCACGTGAAGCAGGGAGGGAGGTTTGCCAGTGAAGCATTCTCATTTAAGTGATAGTCCTATGAGTAATAATGTGTGCGCTAATTCAGAAATTAAACAGCATCGAGTAACACACACATGCATAGCTGCAAACGCAAAGTCAATTTCAATTTAGAAAAGCCATGCATTCTGAATGGGGAAATATTATAGGAAGAGAATCAAACTGTAAAACACTAGGTTTCCTTCTTCTTTCTACCCTTTCGAGTTAGACGAACTCATCAAATCAATTTCTTAAACTTATTAAGAAGTGATAAGCTTCTAGCTAAGTCACGTCTAGATAATTACTCCTCTAATTTTATGCATGTTTTTTCGAGTAAAAACAGGCTTCTTAGTGGAAACAGCAACCGTAAAGTATACGATTCACAGCTTGATGAATCTGATTCTTTTGTGAAGATATGGCAAGTACGTATATTTCCTTTTCAAAAAATTCGTCTCTTTCTTATTCCACAAGCTTGGCAATGTGTGTGCGTGGAAATATCATGGGTATTCTGTCTTTTTTACTGAATCACTACAATGTGTGCAGAAGCCTACACAAGTTCATAAGGATTGATTAATATCATCAGCCTCCTTCCTTTTTCTTGTAAATACGTTTTTTCTTCTCATACTATGCTTTGGTGCCTAGCTTCTACAAGGAATTTTCTCCTTGATCTCATCCTTTTTTTCAGCATACTTCAAACTCGATTTTTCCTTCGTTTGGTATTTATTGAAAAAACGTATATTTTGCTCGTGTCTTTAGTTTCATATAATGATAAACCTCAGTACTTGGAGCTTCGTTTAATTTGAGATCCTACCCATTGAGGTGACGATTTGGAAGAGAGTATTTCCAGAGTATGAGAATATTCCTAAAGTATGAGAATATTTCTAAATTGTAAAAATACCTCTAAATTAAGAGAATACCTCTAAATTTGCACAAATAAATCAAGAATTTCGCGGTTGAAAAATTGGCTTATAGCTTCTTACTGAGCATTGGAATGCTGCTGAGTATTTCCAGCTTAAAAGCAGTGAAAATATACTTTACTTCACAGGCTTTCGGGCGTATTCAGTACCGCTATTGAAATCAGGTTTTTTCATTGAAATACGGTCTTTTTTACTGGTAAAGCGGCTGCAAGCGCTTATTCCCCCCTTCTCTTTTGTGCTTTCGTTTCCCTATGCTCAGTGTATAGCACAAATGGCCTTTAATAAAAAATTGAAGTTGCAGGAAAGTAGTCCTATAAGTTAAAGCCGGCAACACACTGCAAATCTACCGATTCTCTCGCAAGAAAGAATCATTACGAAGTTAAATGTCTGAGTTAATGACAAAACAGTGTGGCAATGTAGAGCTCCCCATGGTAAACATTAAAATCTGAGGAAGTAAATCTATCACGTTGAGATGTAAGTGATAATTCCCATAAATTTCCAGGTTTTTCATGGCTGAGAAAGGCCAAATTTTCGTGAAAATCCGACGAGAAAAGCGAAACTTGAACAAATGATGTTGTTGCACCACAAAGAGAAGGATTTTTCCTTCTTTATCTTGAGTTAGCAAGCTTATTTCCCGTAAAAAATTGTCTACTTTTATTAAGGTCTCAGGCTTAAGCTGTATCTAATTGTTATGTGTGATATTTACATGCTAGCTAGTAACGTTTTTTTCAGGCGATTATCATTTTTTTTCATAGCCATGGTATGGGTGACTATTAAAATCAGTAGCTATCATATAGTGAAACTAGGAAAAAGCTTAATATCTGGGAGAAGGCTCCACCTTATTTGAAGTCAGTATTTCACCCAAAAATATGAGACTATCCCGGTATCCTACTGGTTGCGATTGTGGAATTCCTCCTGTGATTAATCCGTTTGTGGGTTTTTCTGGGAGACTCTCACCCACGGTGGGCAACGGGTAAAGTTATTATCTCCCAATCTTGCCTTTTGCTCTTGCATATTAGAGATATCTACCTTCCGTATCACAAATGAATTTCGAAGCAAGAAATAAATATTGCCCTTTCTGAGGAAAATGCACTGTGCCTCTTCAGTGACTAGTAGTAGTAATCGTCTAGCCGTTACGAATTCCCGACATGTTTGACAGTCTAACACCGGTAGCTCCAGAAGGAATTCGACGTTTCCCCAGCAAATTTTTCATGCTTGAATCACTTACCTCACATTCCGTGCATTACTTATTCACCCCGGTATCATTTTTTCTCTATTTATGTAAAGAAAAAAATTCCACCTTCAATTCTTTGCTAGAATAGATGCTGGTGCTTCATGTAGAGGGAGTCCCGCTATGATTTATACGTATGCCGTGCATCAAATCCTTTTTATTATTTTGTTACTATTAATCGGGAATTCCAGTGACTTCGATGCTCAGTTTTGTCTCTGACTATAGTGCTTCTTGATTTACTTCCGGTTTGACGTTTGGTGGGCAAATCCCGAATGTAACACAAACTTGAGGCAGCATGCTTCAATCTCTTCCAAGCTTGACGTGTATTCTCGTAGGAGACCCCGCCTACCATAGTCACGGAAAATGGCTCTAGTCAGAAAATGACCCTCTGCTCTAGGTAGAGCATGGCACGTAAATTTTCCGCGGGTGGTCATAAATGTTTAGCCTAGCCTAGCGTATAATATAATTAAAAATACCTAGGGGGGTCGACCAACCACATCATCACCCCGTGAACATCCTATTATTCCGTGTAAGCTCGTCCAGTCAACCCGTGACTCTACCCACCTCAATTACCTGTAAATTTAATCATGAGAAAAAGATGAAACCTTCATTTCGTGCAAAAGCATGATAAAAAATTTCCACGTAATCGCATTTTAGTAGGAGGCCTGAATAACCAGGTGGTAGTGCTCTTATCGGCTCTTGCGCGCTTAATAGGTTTCGGCGAAACATTTTGTGCGGTGAGGTAAGGCTAAGAATTAATGTACACCTCAAAAATATCTTCAAAATAGCAAACGAGATGATTAGGTGGGCGTAGCTCGGCATTGCATACACCTGAGTTTTTCCTATTGAAATGGTTGAGTCCGTTAGTGAAGAGTTTATTTTTTTCTGCATAGATTGAAAATGTTTCCCCGTAGCTATGTGTCTCAGGAGACTCTGGTGTCTGCAAGAAGTTATTTTTTTTATGACAGTGATGTGTTTCAACCAAAACGTTATAGCTGCAGGGAGCAGGTTTATTTGAGGTAATAATGCTCATACACCTCCAGCGCATGGTCAACTGTAAAGACTTTAGATACCTCGCAATGGTGAAATCACAGGGGAAGCTATTTTGAATTGCGGATATGATTTCGTTTAATTGCCAGTTTATATGTTGTAGTGAGGAATTGCCTTTGGTAGAAACTATTGCTACTGCTCGAAGCGCTAAGTAAGGCGTGAATTCACTGAATAACGCCTATTTCGCGGAAAATGTGCAGTAATGGAAGAAAAGAGCCATCTGTGGGATATACGTAGAATTTTAGTCATTAAAATGAGAGGGAATGAACGAAATTAAAAGTATTTACAAGCGCATGTGAAATTAGCTCTGTAATTTGAATGAGGGAGTACTGATGTGGAAAAAGAAGAGAAATGGTATTTTGGAAATTTTTTCTTGTGAGGTAACCTGGGATTTATACGGTACACGCAGTAATGAAAAGGCGTAGAATGCTATATTTAAATGCTTTACGGAAAAATTTAATGCATTATTCATGTCTATAAAACAATTTCATGCTTCTTGTGCATGCAAAATTGAGAATTCCATAGCTGGGGAGTAACCTGAAAAAGCCGCAGTTCAATTGGGTTAAGTGTGGTTTCAGTATTTATGCAGAGGCTGAAATAAGGGAAAGACGGCAATTTTTCGCTTTTTTGGAAATGTAAAAAATTGAAATTTGCGGAAGGTATCATATTTTAGTGACATGAAATAAGCTTTATAGTTAGACGCCTATTATACGAGGATTTCCTAGTCATTATTGCGTACAGTAGGAGTTAGTGGTAAAAGGTCATCAAGCTTTTAATTCAACTAAATGGTAGTTAGAGAATATTGGTAAACAGCAGATAAACCGCCATGCTGGCACCCAAACTAAGGTGTAAATATATCACGCAGACTGTTTTTTCTTCATATTACAAGGCAAGCAAAAAACTGTTCACTCTTACCTGCCACTGGGGAGCAGTCGCATTTTTTACTGCTGGTTCTTTGCCTTAATTTCATTCTACATGCTCAAAAAAATTACCTTTATGAAGCTGCTATCCGCCGCCATTAAGATTGACAATCATTTCTGATGTGAAATATGATATTAAAAGGTATAGTGTATTAGTGGCGTTTTTTTGGGTAATTATGCATTTGTCGTTGTGATTATATCTTGAGAGCACAAGGTCTGATTAAGTTTGACGCTAGGGGTAATAGAGGAAAGACATCATGAATATAATAATAAAAGGGTGGGACTTTAGGGAGAATTTCAAAGTGATGATATCTTGCTGGTGGCTGTCTTCTTTGCGCTAAAGTTCAGCGCTAATAATGCTATTGGATGGTACGGGGAGCATTAGTAGCAACAGCGATAGACTGCAAAAATTTTTCCCTTGTCTAGATTATTTTTAGACACTATTATGATTTTGGGATGGAAAAATATAGCAAAGCAGTGTATTTACTACAAAAATACAAGAATTCTACTCGTTAAGCTTTATTATGGTACCAGTTTTTGCAAACACTTATTATTGCACAAAGCCACTAAGGCTCTGTGAGTTAAATTCACCAAGAGCCACTTCTAGCTGCTGCTTAAAAAGCGGTATCTGTTTTCCCTGGCCTCGAAATTCTTTAGCGTTTTTTTAACACCGAGAGTAAAACCTAGAGCATGAAAAATTGCAGGTAAATCAAATCGTAAGACCATTGCAACAAACCATTTACTATTCATAGGAAAAAGGCTGCCGGTAGTGAAGACCTGACCATTTGATCCTGCGGCAAAAATCACCTACGACGCTAGCCATAACAAATTTCCGCGTACCGCTCAATAACTCACAGATGGTGTTCTATGTTCCCAGAAACCACCCGGTAAATTCTGCTTATCTAGCAGCAGACCGGTACCAGCTAACACACAAATTATACTAGAAAAAACGAAAAGTAGTTAAGAATACGGCTTAATAATAGCTTCTATCTTTATTAAATATCTTTCGTAAATTTTTGTCAAACACCATTCAGCACCTAAAGCACTGAATTCTGTAAAACCACGGAACAGACGTATACATCATGGCTGCCAGAGAAGTTACACCTTTTTACGCCCTCGAGTCATCACTGGATGACAGGAATGTGGCAAAAATTGACTTAAAAGCCCTTATCCCAGCTAATGCTACGCTGTGGATAGGCAGGCAGTACACTGATCTGCATGGATGGCATTCCTTACCAAACCCGGAAGAACTGGCCTTCAAGCCATCACGCCTCGCAGATGGCAGGCTGAGGTTTTTAGACCCAGTAGAAGGCACAGCAGCTCCACCGGAGTTCAGTAGTATGGTGAGCGGCAAGTTCGACGTAAAGTCATGGGTAAAAATGGGAGTGTTGGGGAAAATGATTGTAGCCGTAGAAGGAGAAAAGCTTGTGCTGATCAAGATACCAGGAGTCAACACTGTGGTTTCGTGGCAGTCACCAGAACGCCTCCCCATACTAGAGAAAACTTGGAGGCCCATTATGTTTCTCATAAACGCAACGACAACTGCGGTTAGGCTAACCAAGACTGTTGTTCTCATGCTAACACATGACTCTGAGAACAACGAGGCAGTCCAAGTGCACTCTGTTGATTATAACGGAGGATTCTGTTGTGTGCATCCCTGCAACAACATTGGCATAGTATCGGGAGCTTATTGTGTCCCTTCCCTGACGAATTGCCTGCAGATTCCCTCGCTGCGTGGGACATCATCTAGCTGGGGTTATTTTCTTCAGTTTTACTCTTGGGGTTGCCTGCTATTACCCAAGGTGGTTGACGTCTACAAGCCAAGCTCCCTACTGTCTTGTTGCCAGGAAAAAAATGATACTTTTGGGCTGCTATACAATCACCCAAACATGCTGATATGTTTAAATCTAAAATTTCCGACTACTGTTAAAAGGGTTCTAGAAGCAGGTGTTAATTATGCTGTGACTGCGATGAAGCACTCTGAGACAGATATCGCCATCTACATCATCTTGGACGGTCAATTGCTGCGCTATAACTATTCCTTCGACCTTAGGAACAACAGGCCAGGAAAACCTATGATATTCCCCAACATAGCTTTTAAGTTTGTGCTTAGCGGCGAAGAGAAGGCTAGAGTCTCCGAAATGATGAAGGCAAAGTTACCATACGAGCCGAAGTGGACTGGGGCTCCAACTAAGGATTCAGAGTTACTGATCAAGGACGGCTGCCCGCTGAGCAATATGGGTCACCTGGTCACCAGGGAAACTGCTGCAATTTTTGACGCCGAGACAGGTAAGGAGGACAAGAAGAAGCTGAATTGAGTTATGTACAAAAAATTATTGTAGCGATTAAAAATTAGGAAAGATACGCTGCACACAGTATTGGACAAGAAATTTTTATTGAAGGATCGACAAGAACAGTAAACGGTAGTTGAAAAAAGTAGAGAGCAATAGGTGAGATTTCACAACTAAGAAAGCAATTACGAAAGTCTGTGCTTTTACTACTAGAAAATGATGATGCAAATAAAAGCTCATCGGCTAGCATTCTGGGTAATAGCAAGGAAAAATCATGGCTGAAGTAATATTATCGTTTAGTTCTAGGCAGGTGAACAAGAAATATCCACGAGTCATCGAGGAAGCATCAGATCAATAAATTAGAGCAACATATAGAAAGAATTTATACTATTTTATTTGCTCGGGCTAAAGCTTCTGTAGCGCACATGAAGCTGCTTTAAATGAATGCCATACTTTTAAGATATTTTCTACCGCTAGGGTATAGTGGAGGCAAGAATCCCTCCGTAGCCTATTTTAACCGTAATATAGCATAGCGAAAGTGGTAGGCGTGGATACCATGCTATATCCTGCTAGGTATGACGACCAATAACCCTAAAAATAACCACTTTCTGCTTTCATTTAGGTATAGGAGTTTGCACTTAAATATTCATGTTGGAAATTTAAAATCACGGTAGTACCGATTATCTCTGAAAAAGTTAAAAAAAAAAGATTTTCAACGACTATGCGCGATAACAAGGAATACAAAGAAAAGCTAAATTCTCTCTCAACCATCACTCCTCGATAGCATACACCAAAAATATTAATCATCGAAGTCTTTAAATCTTGTAAAATATGCCAGAAAAAATTCAGCTTGCATTCACGCTGAAAGGAGCAGCTCTAATAAAAGGTGTACAGATATGATTTCATAATCCCAGAAGAAAGTTCTGAGTTTCAGCAACATATATATATGTAGCCTGGCAGCGTGTATACTTAAGAATCACTAATATTACGAGGGATTCAAACCAATTATATCTCAAAAGATTTAGTCAACAAAAGCCCGTTGATTTAATAAATATATATATTTTTTACTGAATTTGTAGATCGTATGAGGTCTTTGCTAGAAGGTTGTATACACATGAAGCATAAAAACCACTATGATATGCAGCACAGAGGATCATGGTGGGTTTCACCAAAAAAAAGGCAGCTTGTCGATAGATGTTTGCTATTTCCCACTTTGATTGAATCCACCATAAACTTACTTACGCTGAAACTATTCATATTCCCTTATTATATTTTATCGCTTTTGGAATAGGCTAGATAAAAATAGATAGCTAGTTAATTATAGTACGATGAATCCGGCCCCATGTGCTAAGAATGGAATGATTTCTGCAGGACGGAGAAGTAACTACAAATGTATTCTCCTGAATGTATACATAAATCTACAGATGTCTACCAGCAGCATGCTATCCTGAATAATGCTCTAAAAAATGCTGGCAACAATACGCCACTATCCTCATAACTTTAAGGAAAAGTATTTAGCAATGTTTCCATGTAGCTTAACGTGTACTGTGTAATTATGTCAATGCCACAAGCTGCAAAAAAGGCTGCAATACAAGGGAAAATGTAGCAAGATTGTCGACGTTTTCACAGAGATATGCCACGAATCTTTTTTTTCCACCAGAATATCGCATTATGTGTAGAGCGAATTTCTTGCCCGCACACAAGAGTATCTTTTATAATGCGAGGCATTTCCCGGGGTTACCTGCTGTAATACAGAGACCCTGATATGTACAAAAAGTAGTGTGTTGACCAGGGAGGAGTAAATCATGAGAACTTTGAAATATTCTTGGTCTAAAAGATGAAAAATACGTGTTGACTGAGAGTTTCACCATCGAGGGCGCATTTTTGGTTTGACGCTACGTATTAGAGTAATAAAGTAACTAACGAATGTGTGAGTGGCACTTTCTAAACCAACAAAAACAAAATTCCAATAGACACGATGAGAGTGTGTTATACGAGGTTGCACAAGGTGTAACTGCGCACACCATATACTTTCACATAAATACGCGTATATTTAGCAGTGAGCGCAGGACAATCATTTGTCTTGTTTGGGGTTTTTCCGTGATTTTTCTTTCGCTTTAACAAAGTGGTTCATAATTCCTTGTGAGGAATAAAATAAGACCCATTAATAATGATAGCTTGGCATATAATAGTATGCTGCCGAAGTTAAGTCCTTAATCTAATCATTCGTTAAAGTCTATTTCCTTGCCGTACCACGCAAAGCGCTTTAACAACGTAAAAAAATGAAAATCACGCTGTGCAACGAGTAAGAAGAGCACTATTATCGTACTTCAAAGCGCTCAAATTATCGAAAGCATGGTGATATATGCATCTTGTTTTATTTTCATTGCTACCTTCAGGCATGTACCTGGCCCACCCGCCTTCTTTCGAACTGACAAAGGTATTTCAGCCTCCCTCAGAAACTGAGATAAAACCCCCCCTAAAAATAAAGCCTCCTACACCGTCTACTTCAGTAGCAATAAAAACTGAAGGCGGAGCCACCAGCGGGGCTTCTCCATCTGCACATACTGAAAAAACCGAGAAGGGAAACGAGAAAGAACTGGATCAAGTACCTCTTCAGCCTGTTCCTACCGCTGCCTGAGCATAAAGAGCACCAAATGTTATGATAAAGAAGTCAGGCACATATTTATGGATTTATGTGAGTACACATGCATACATATGTGCATAAAAGAAATACACACTCTCCAACTTTTTTCTGTTGGAATGGCATAGGGTCGACATATTTTTCCATTCTTCATATAACCGACAACTTAAAAATATTACTGGCACACAGTTGGTTGAGTGTAAATATTGCAGTCTACGTAGCGCTTGAGCTACCTTAAAAAAATACCCTGCAAATACAACAGCAGAAAACCTATAATTTTTTCTTTTTTTGCAAAGCTTAGCATATGAGCCACTAAGCACGGGTTTCAGATTCTTTTGATATGCAAAAAAGAGTGACTCTCCCCTGTTTAGGATGTATGCGGTTGTCTCTACGGTTGTTGTTCCTGCTATATGCATAGATTTACCTACGCGTATGCATGGGAAAAACTAATTTTGTTTAAGATGGGAAATGACATCTTCCACGCGTTCTTCCAGCTTTTGAAGCACAAAAATGCTTGTTCTATCCCTGGCCCCCAACTTGAGTGATGTGAAACTTCCTCTAGCCTTTCGTTTACTTGCCTACAACCACTGCGGGTGTTTGACAGCGACAAACGAATGTGAAGCATAAAACCTCGTTGATACCTTATAGTGTGTGTAGCATGGGGAACAAAGTTTCCTCGTATCAGGGGCGCAGCGCACAATTTTCCATCAGATCCACGCGTAGACACAGTGAGATATCGATAAACTGACAAATTATTGTGGACCTCTAACATCTACAGCTGGTGAGGCTACCTTTTCTCTTACGAACGCAAAATTTTTCCTTTTAAAACTTCTTCAGAACGAAAATGCACCTCTTCTTCAGATAAAAAAGGCAAATTGTTACCTACGCTCGCGTGTCACGCTTCTAAAGACAACGGTGTTCAACATTAGGTTGAATTTGTTCTTTATAAAAATCAGTAAAACTCCTTAGAATGCACCAGAATTTCGCGTACAACCGCTCAAACCTGAAAAGCTCTTTAAAATTAGTCGCATCCTACTCTGTAACAAGCGAGCCATGCAAATCAACAATTTCTGCAGTTTTTTCGGTTATTCTAAAACCGGCAAAGCACTCAGTCCTCCATGTAGATGATATCTCAAAAGGAGGGTTCGGCTCAATATCATACGTAAAAGGTTCTTTATTGTGTGACTGTAATTGCTAGAAGTAGACCTTTACGTTGCTTGGTTACTATTTCTGGAATCAGGAACAGGCAATCACGCAGTGCGTGTTGCTAAATATCGGTGTCTCGTGCAAGGTTTAGTTTTTCTTTGCGCGTTCCCGTACTAAGGCTTGAAGGATGAAATGTGTCTTCGCATGCCTGGTAAGCAGCAAGAAAGAGACCCCCTGATGCGAAAATTCAAGTATCAGCCTAGGTGGCTTTGCGTATGCCTTTAAGGGCGAAGCTCGGGATCATGTGTGTGTGAGTTTATGATTTGAAGTTGTGCATTAAATTGCACAAAGGACGTCTTTTGAGGATTCTCACTACGAGAGGCCGACTCCGTCTCTACTCAATAGAGGACCAGAAGCAGCAAAGATTTCCGCAGGAAGCACCAAAAAAAGTCAACTAACAGGTGTTAGACACAGAATCCTGTGATTGGCGCTGGTAAGTCCAAGAGCTGAGTTTGTCGATGCTTGGAACGCGTTTCCAAAGCAGGCAAATGGGTAGCGGCACACGACATTCACACTGCAAAAACTAGCCTTTTTTTAGTAAGAAAAACCCCTTCCACATACTACAAACAGGAACTTTAACCGTATGTCATCCTCTAGAAAAACAACTCCGCCTTTCACTTAATCTATCCATATACGGCTGTCAAACCTCAATACCCACCTACACTCAATGACACAAACACCTCAAATGTCATTAAAAATGCCAAAAACCTCTTCCTCCACCTCATCTTCACGGCAAATCTGCCATTATTTGATGATCTTTTGCCTTGCAAGTATATTTATCATATATACAACCTTCCCAAGGCTTTGTTGACTTCCTTTAAGTTCACCTCGCGCATGCTACAAAACCCCAATTTAGAACAAGAGTTCTTCTAAGTGCGGGGTGGTGTGAAGATAAATTTGTTAGGGTTGGGGGTCAGCGATTCAAGAGGGAAGAGGTAATAAAAATATCTACGCCGCAAATTTACCTAGAAAATTCCGAAGAAAAAAACTGCGAAGTAAAAAGTACGGGAAAAACACATATTTCCATTTCGGGAAATACCACACACATGATGCACAGACTCAGCACGCACACATATGCGAAGTGAGTACACACATACATGAAGAGCACAGAAAAATATATGCAGCACTCACACACCAGGATACATATTAAGTATATTGCTTTATTATACAACACGTAATACACACAAAAAAAAACAAGCAAACTTTCGGATATATGTTCCGTGTAATCAAACGAAAAAATTAAAGAGGTGCGATATACTCAAAAGGTATTCGAGTAAGCTGTAATCATATCATATATAGGTACTGTTCATTAACAAACGAGCATTTAGATGATATACACAGTATAGCAAGCCACTTCTTACGGTAAGCGAAGGCTTGAAGTGGCTACTACTTTATTAAATCAAAAAAAACAGTTCTTCAAGCTATAAAAATAAACTTACGCCGCAGTGAAAAACTTAAAGGGCGTAGCTAAACACAAGAAAAAAAACGCACACAAAAGTGAGCGAGTCAAGGCATTTATTCACGATATATACGTGTATGTGTACGCATACAGTCATATATATTAGGGTAAAAAAAGTACAATGTAAACCCTCAGCCAAAAGGAAAGAGAGAAACACACACACACACACACACACTCAGAATGAAAGAGAGAAACACACACACACACACACTCAGAATGAAAGAGCAAAATACACACACACACACGCACTCAGAATGAAAGAGAGAAACACACACACACACACACACTCAGAATGAAAGAGAGAAACACACACACACACACACTCAGAATGAAAGAGAGAAACACACACACACTCAGAATGAAAGAGAGAAACACACACACACACACTCAGAATGAAAGAGAGAAACACACACACACACACACACTCAGAATGAAAGAGAGAAACACACACACACACACACTCAGAATGAAAGAGCAAAATACACACGCGCACACTCATTTACACGCATGCAAACTTATACATGCTATTGATACTATGAAAGGCAGCGCACGTGTGCAAGAAAAACAGAGGAGGGCGCATTACCCAAAAGAAGTATCAAATTGAGTTACATCCACGGATACCCAATGAGCCTATCCTCATTCGCACACACAGGCTATACATAGTACAGCTCTGAACTGTATCAGCCCAAAACCTCGCTGCCAAAGACAGTACAGCCTTGTAAATAGGAACAGATATTTTTTTCCAGAGAAAACAGAGGGCTTTAATAGTAGCATCGAATGCCTTTTGGCTGTGTGTGTGCGCGCCTGAATCGATGAGGGATATTCTCAACAATAAAACCACCGCGAAAACCGTTATGCCAGGTGATGATATTGTGAGTACTGATGGCCCTTTTAGAGTAAGATACTGCTGTCTCGGCAGTAGCATGTGAGTGTGTGCATGGGGATGGGTGGGTAATTGTGTGTGTACGTGTGTGCGTGTTCGTGTGTGCACGCGTGTTCATGTGTGCGCCTGTGCCTTTTTGTGCGTTTGGGCCCGCGTGTGCCACACAAATCTCTGCTTCTGTCTCTGCGTCATCCCTGTGTGTTCCCTACTCATCTCTGTATCCCTATGGGTGCTGCCTTAGCGGGTATTTTATACCTCTAGCTTGTATGGATACGCATTTGTGTGTGTGAAGTAATGCCCGGATCTCTATGGAAGACAGCGTGGGTGTGGGTTCTGCTTGCTGGGGGTGTGCTGCATGAATGCATACATGCCAGTTAGGGGAAGAATGTACAAAAAGTGCTGGTGTGCGCTGCAACATTCCGCTCTTAAATATCTTCATAATGCATACTTTATGCACACAAATGAAGGCATATGCATACATTAATCTCTTTCTGATTAAAAAATTTATAAAAAGAAGGTGGATGCGCATTTTATCTCTTGGACGCACACACACACACACGCACACACATTCACATAATTGCTAATAATAACATGACATAATCTACGTGTTTACGTCTCATTTAAAGCTTCATTAGATGAAAACAATCAATCAAGCAGCTGCTCTGAATGTGTTATGAACTAAACCCTTAGCATATGCATGCTTAAATTACACTTTGCCAACATGGAGAAGCAGCTTTCTTCAGCTAACAGCAGGTATACTGCAGCCTCTTCCTTAGCAGCAAAAAAAACCGGAGCAAAGTATTCGAAATATGCATAAAAGAAGGAAGTCAGACGCACATCCATCAAGCTGACAGTGCAACGATAAAAATATCAGAAAAGGTGTACATACACCCCTCAGAACTGCAGCGAAGGCACTGCAAAATAACGAAGAAACGGAAAAAAGAACCTTCGCATCCGCCAGTCTTGTGGATACAAAGTGGCACGCAGTTTCCAGAAGTATAGCAAAAACATACCAAAAAAGCATCTATGATGGGCAGTGTTATGTGTGTATATGTAATGCTTATGGTATGGACACAAAAGATACAAAAAAAAACCACACACACTTACAAGGGGGAAGCTGAACAATCTGGAAATTTGAATAAAGAACAAACTTTAGAGACACAAGAATCTAAATAAACACGAATCCTCTCGCGTGCCAATTCATGAGCATGCGGATCCAGGCACACACACGGATCCAGACACACAGGCATATACGCACAAACGCGGATCCAGGCACACACATGCACCTACGCACACACGCGGATCCAGGCGCACACACG
>JADHZB010000779.1:0-61849 GCA_015657535.1 Nephromyces sp. MM_2019
GTGTGTGTGTGTGTGTGTGTGTGTGTGTGTGTGTGTGTGTGTGTGTGTGTGTGTGTGTGTGTGTGTGTGTGTGTGTGTGTGTGTGTGTGTGCAGTGAGATGATAAATCTAACCTCTCTAAATCTGTGTGTGCGTGTGTGCTTATCCTCATTTATACTTCACGTATATAAATCTCCGCCTTCAGCAATGATGCCCCTTAAAGTAAGTTATATCCAGCTATCTAAAAAAGAAAACACACCACCCAACACACCCACTACCCACCGCACCCTCGCCCGAATAAGCTATTCCAGATAGCAAAATAAGCTTCAAACTTCAGCACTACATATCTTCACCTCCCCCAGATCACACCCTATTTGCGCGTGCGTGCACCACCCTCTCCACTTACCTAACCAAGGGCTTCACCCTAAACACCCAAATACCCGAATTGTTTGGCAAAAGCACTTCTTCATGATGATCTAAACGAGACAAATCAAAGCAAAACGTAGAATCTAAGTTTTCCATAAAGTTTCTAACAAATTTCTGAAGGTTTATGTGTACATACACTGGCTCATTCTGATGAAAGATTCGCCAGATATCAAGGCAAAGCTCGGAAACTATGTCGCAGTCTGCGATAACTCTAACACTTCCTCGCTTTAGCTCTCTATCCTTCTGACGGCTTCTAACTGAAGAACTCCTGCTTGAAGACGCTAGGCTATCAATAGGAGTTTCGCCTTTCTTTATATATGCTAAACCAGCTTGAGAACTGGTGCTAGGTTTTGAAGAAGCCTGAGAGAAGGTGGTGCTCGCACTAGCTCTTGAAGAAGCCGCTTTATTAGAGCTTGCAGCTCTTGTGTTGCTGGCAACAAACTCAAAAACAAATAGAAAAGAAGGAGAAAGATCGTTAAGACATTTATCACTTGAAGATGGGAAGTTTGGGTTTCTAGCATCCCCTTGAAGATGATAAGCTCTTGAGACGCCATTAAGACGCCCACTCCAGTCGCCTTTAGTCGGTGAAATGCCACCTTCTGTAGCCTTTGAGTAGTAAACTGAGGCATTTTTCTTAGATAATGAGTAGCTTGTAGCTTTGCTCGCGCTGGAAAAAGAGTCAAACGAGTGAAACACGCTTGAATGTGGCGAAGTCTTTGAAGATCCTATACGCATAGAAAGCAGTGCTTCAGGATTAGGGGAAAAATTACCATATCAAGAGCTGAAGAGATGATGCCTAGCCGATGGAAAGATACACACACTCATCGTGAAGAGGGACTAAAACAATACACAGCATGAAGTGGAGGCTTTGGGGTAGGTTTAGCACAAGATATCGGGGGATTTATGGAGCCAAGTGCTGACTACAGAGGTGGAGAAGAAGGAGAGTCTTGTTCTATCCTGATTTGGTGGTGATCACACACACAAACTGATCTTTAAAATATAATAAGTGCAGGGAGTACCAAAGGTGCGCACACACAGGAAAAGGATAGACTAGATCAGATCAGACCACATACACCAGGATATGCAGGGGAACATACAGCATGCAGACCAAACAAGGGTAGAGAACAACACACACCAAGTTCCCAAGAGAAGCCCAAAGCAAGCAAGGGAAAACATTAACACACACTAACAAAAGCACACACAAAATAATGGTAGACCACACACATCAACACAGCAATAGAAGCACACACCAAACTATACCATGCACATCAGTACACCGTCAAAAGCACAAACCAACCCACACAACACACACAATAATACACCAAAAAGCGACACCACTAGCCATAATTTCCCGTTTGTACGACACTACCTATAGATCCTTCTCCTTCCTTCTTCCTGGGATCATAACGATTCAGCCCTAACCAAGCAGCACTCTTGTCTGCAGCTGATTCAACAACATACGGACATACACACCGTGTCTTCCCCTTGTATATAACCGTTGGGATGCGTATAATTTGGCTAGCAAGTAGCAATAGGTATCCTGAAGAAGGTGAAGGGGTCACATGCTGCTCTATTATTGAAAACTCATGGCCAGAAACAGAATCAGGATCGTATCCTTTGTGTGTTAGGCTGCTCTCTCCCAAAATGCAGTGTTTCGATGTGCTATTAGCTAGTAGAGTCTGATCTCTGTCTGAACTAGAGTAGCCTGTATGATTCGTTGAGTGCTTGTTTCCTGAGAAGAAATCTCCAGAATTCCCTCTTCCTGAACTTGTTCCTAAACAATATTTCATCCAAAAATCCTTCAGAGAAGCGGCTTTTGAATGCTTTTTGGGGGACGAAAGCGTTTGGCGAGCTTCTAAAGTTTGAAGACGAGAAAGTGAATCTGTAGGAGACGAGAGCCTTTGATAAGAAGCTTGAAGACGAGAAAGTGAGTCTCTAGGAGATGAAAGCTTCAGATGATCCTCCACAGCTTGACGATAAGAAACCGATTCCGTAGCAGAGGATTCCGAGGGAAGAATCTCCATCAAAGGAACCTCATCAAATCGTATCTTCAATACCGGCGCAGAGACATGATTTGCCTCAAAAATTATCGCCTTTGATCCAACTCTTATACGGCCTCTCAGTACGCGAAGCTCCTCTCGCGGACTAAAAGTTTTTAAAGAGGAATATTGCTCACCACCTGCTGCAGAGGCGATTCCGTTCCCGCCAGGAAACAAGCCAGGGTATGTAGTGTAAAGCAGCACATCACAGTCAGTCAAGTAACTCTCATCCTCTTCTAAAAGGAGAAGATTAAAGTTTCTTCGAGCAAAAAACATACTTTGATATTTGGAAAAATAACTAAACTTTGGGTTCAATCATGACAGCGATTTTGAGTCAAAGCAAAGTCAGGAAAAACTCGCAAAGAAAGAGAGAGAAGAACTAGAAAGTGCCGTGCAGCAGGGAGGGAAGAAGAGTATTAAGTTTTTTTTCGAGCGAGATGCGCTTGAGCATGCCGTTTGGATATGTTACAAAGCAGGAAGAAGAAGCATAACTGAAAGAGTCTGAAAAATAACGTTAAAATACAGCTGTTAAAGCTGGATATTGCCTAGAAATCAAATTTGGTGGCGAATTCCCCTTCTTGTGGAAGAAACTCGCCTAAAAATCAAATTTCACAATCGTGAAAAGCACTAACCAATCCACCTTCATCCTGCCTACATTTCCCAGAACAGAGTAGCTCCTATATACCATCCAACATATTGCTATTCTTTCTAATAGAAATTCTTTTCTTCATGGCAAATAGGCAAGATTTTACAGTATAAACTTCATGAAGAGCGTTTTTTTCTGTTGAACCAAGTCATTTTTAGTAGGTTTATCTGCCCAAGTTCACACACACACTTCTAAAACACTATTCCTGTATCTTGAGCCTTGATTTTTTCCTTCTAAAAAATCTGCAGTTTCCCCCCTTGTTACTAAAGTACTGCAAGCCCCAGGAATCATACGCAGGGGGCAAGTTGCGACTTAAAAAGAGAGAGATTGGTGTGTGCCTTTCCCAGAGTTCCCTGTAGATGTTAATCCTAAACCCTTTTGGTTTAAATGAGGATGAAACTCATCTTTTTGACAGCATTTGCACGCTGGAAAAGACGCAATCATCAAAGCATAAAAAAATTCAGAAGTGGAGGGCTTAGAAACCAGAAAAGGCAGCAAAAACAACGATTTTTCCCCTGAAATAGCAACTCTTGTGGAAAATCTATAGTAAGAAGCGTTATTACTACATACTTTGAAACAAAAAAAATGTTCGTATCTATAATGCTTTGCTTTCTTTGTCCCTCAATGATTATCCAGTGGTAAGCATGCTGCTACGAAGCTGCAAAAGAGAAAAATTACGAATCAGCTGATTTTTCGTGAAAAATAGGTGCGCGTACACCAATAATTTGGTAAGTTAGAATTAGCAATTATTCTTTAAGGAGGTATCCATGAAACTAAGAGGGAGACCAAATAATATATATGGAATTTATACATTTAAAAAGGTGGTATCCAATGAGAGTGAAACTGGTATATCAAGTGATTCTATATATGTGTGTAGCTTGTATGAGAAATAGAGTGGAACCTAAGAATAATCAACTAGGTCAAGAAGGAGGAGTTGAGCTGCAATGAGTTGGAGCGATAATTTTTCTATACCCTATTGACTCAGGTGGTCGGTAATTGGAGAGTTTAGTTTTTGGGACATATAATCAATCATGTGTGTTTTGATACGTGTGTTTGCGTGTTGGGTGTGTGCTGCTGTGAGTCGGGTGTGTGTGCGTGTGCATGTGTGTGTGTGTGTGTGCTGGCTTGTTCATTTGTGTGCGTATGTGATTAGGTGGGCTTCCGGGTGGGTGCTGGTGTGTAAGTCTACGTGTGCGTTTAGGAGCTTGTGTGTGATGCATGAATGCTTGTGTGTGTGAGTGCCGTTAGTTTGTGTGAATGCTTGACGTGCGTGAGTGCGTGTCGTGTGTATGAGTGCTTGTTATCTGAATGCTTGACGTGTGTCTGAATGCTTCTCGCGTATGTGAGTGCTTGTTGGTTTGTGTGAGTGCTTATTATGTGTGTCTCCCCGTCATGCGTGTGAGCGCTTGTCGTGTCGCATGATAGATATTTAGCATATGTAGTGTGTGTTTAATGGGTGTGTGGTTATTTGCATGACATGTACGTCCAAATAATTACCCCCCCGTTATTTCAATATCCATGAATGTATTTGTGCATGCGTGTGTGCGCATTATGATGCTTAACTGGAGGTAGCGAATATCATGCTGGCGGCTGTTGTTATGGCATATCTATGCATCGTCATCGCAGCACACGGATGTTGGAAGCCGTTGGACAACAAAGCCTAGTAACTACTATCATCCCCACTGTATTTTTGCACTGTGTGACTCCTCTTCTAGTCTAGCATCCACTAAAACAAAGGAGCTCCACCACCCTCAAGAAATTATCCATTTTTTTTCTTTTTGGACTCACTGGCAGAATGGGGAGAGCATATCCCAAAGCGTGTGCATGAGGTATTATATTAAGGAGGCAACAAGTGTGTTATTACTCTAGCCAAGAGCGATTTCTACTGTGCGTTTCCATGCCACTTTCATCGGCAGGCTGTGCGCTTTATACTCTAGTTTCACGCTAGGAATGTACTAGCAACAAAGGCAGACACTACAAATCTACCTACGAAATGGTATACACTATTTAAGCTCATGAATATCTTAAATAGTGGGAAAGGTCGTCTAAAATCCATACCAACTAGCAGAACTACAAAAACTATCTTTTGCTCTACAAAAGGGAATACATTTCTCGACAGTGTAGAATTGAGTAGCGTATCTTCCGCAGTTTCACCGGTGCTTAAGGCTCTCCCAACCAGGTATTTGCAGTTTCAAACGAAATACTAGCACTAGGCGCCCGCGAGAGGTTAATAAACTCGCAGGAGGGGCCAAGAAACCTCCACAAACCGTAAGAGAAACTCCCACAAACCGCCAATATACCCCCACAAAAACCATACAAACATCAAAGCTTCTCAGTTAAGCTCCATCCAGTCCATTGGCTTGAGAACTTAATCGCTCCACAATGACGAAAACCATACTCGTCAGGCAGCTGTCATCTGGCTCGCCTTCCTCTCGCGTAAGCACGCTCATGAGAAAGAAGCATGCAGGCTTTCTGCTCATGATAAAGACGAGGACCAAAGTCAAACCCGTGGCAAACACCAGCAAAACTCCTCAGGTTACCTACACCTAGTCCCATGATCATACAAACTGCAGGTCTATCGCGAAAAAAGCCTCTAAAAAGTAACTTTCCGGAACCTAAAATATCGCGTACGACCCAATTTCGATGCAGTTTATACAATTAAGCAGGACAGTCCCCATCAATATCTTAATTGATGTGATGTAGCGCCCAGAGAGGCATACGAAATCCAAAGAAAACAGCTGTGATATACAGCAGCCAGTAAGTGTACCATAGTTTTTCAAGACACACATGATACCTGATAAGCCGGCAATAACATCTTTCAAAAACCTCAACAAAACCAACGCTTCTTGGCTTTGTCAAGGCATTCCCTCAACGGTCACAGGCATTACGACGCTTTGCCAGTAAAACCCCAGCCAACGATTCAAAATACGGTTAATTTTTTGAGACAAGAGTCCAATCAGTAGTTGTAACAAGATGCAGGAAAACAGTTGCAACTGAGACCTGCCATGCTTAAAACGCCAGTTTTCGCAACAAGACGCAAAAACCAGGCTGCAACCAACACCTCCCAAGCGTTCTTCACGCCCGTAAACTCCTCTTTAGCAAAATCCGATATTTAAGTACAAATAAACAGCTACTTTGTAACATACCTCCTTAAGATCAATCACAATTTAGTTGACCCATAGCTGCTACAAATTTATAAAAAAATAAAATTATACACCCTAATCATGCGGCATATCCTCTAAAACTCTGCAATTATACGAGTCCCACTTGTGTCAAAAAAAAGAGATAAAGCGAGCAATCGGCTGAGTGTAATGTATACAGGGCACACCAAGAACTCCACTACACTTGAAGCTATAAACACACCAACCATAAGGAAAATAAATACATACAGGACCCTTCAACTTCTATGGAACAGCAGCTCAGAAATTTTGGAGAGTATTTAGTGCTCACACCTTCAAACGAGATTAACACACACCACACGAGCCTCAGCTCATGTAGGATGCTCCAAGGCAAGACACCATCTTTAAAAACTACTCATTATATACGAACCACTGTTTTTCAAATGTATCGCTTCTCTCCGCAATTAGATCTCCGACGATGCTAACAAATGATGGAATAAACATACATACAACGAATGAGAGAAACCACCTATTAAAAGTTAAGCTAGCACACGCTTTTGAAAGAAATTGCACACCTGCAAAGCTAAATTGTCAATAAAGGAAAAAATTAAGGTTTTTTTCGAATTGAGTACTCACTGTGCTGCGCACTAAATATATACAAATCACAGTAGAAGAATTGAAGGAATGAAGGAGAGCATCAGCTTTTATATACAGAAAAAACATCAAACTTTCTAATGGTTATCTGAAAAAGACAAAAATGCAAACGTGAGCAGCTGGAAAAAGCTATACGCACACACCGTCTTCCTCATCAAATTTATTAGTTCCTCCAGAAACATAGCGTGATATAACCTCAAAATATACTCTCCTCCTATCTAGAACGCTTACAATAAACAAATATATATATCAAAATAGCAAATCTCATGCAGAGAAATTTTCCAACTTAAAATGCTGCTACCTCACATAATTTGACTGTACCTTACACTCTATATATGGCGGCGTACTTTCTTGAAAAATACCCAAGCCATATACTCATTATTTAAAGCACTACATTATAGTTCCCTGCATACATCAAAAAAACAGCATTCAAAATATGGAAGTAATTCGAGTTACAAATCGCATTAAAAAGAACGACACACAACGTACAAACGAAACCCATGACACACAAGACACATACCACACACACAAGAAATACACAACACACACACTAGACGCACACAACACAAAATACTCCACGCATACCATTTATGCACACAGTCAATTATATTTGCACAATAACACGGCTTTTTTAGGGGCTACAAAATATCCCAAGAACTACTACTCTCAAAATTCTACAACTAAGGAATAACCGCCTTCATCAGATATAATATATGCTATGCTCATCACATTTGTTCCTTGTATAATTTGGACTTAAATATTTAAACTATGGAAACAAACATACACACATGCTCAGCTAATGCACACACACACACACACACACACATATATATATGCAGTTGGCACATACATTAATGCTGAATCATCTAGTTCACATCAGACAAACAATACACAATGTATCATCAGGCAACCTTCGTTGCCAACGTTTGCAATAATTGCACGAAGCGAAGCAACAGATTAACACACAACCCACAAGCACGTGTGAACAGCACACCAACACAAAATACCTTAATATACGTTAGTGGTAATCTATGATGCGAGGTACCAAACCCCAAAGCCTAACCTCAATAAAATATATAATATTCTTGTGTGTCAATATGTATAAATATACATATAGATGTGTACCTGTGTATATACACGTAAATACAAACAAACAAACAAACACACACACACACACACACACACACACA
Organism: Nephromyces sp. MM_2019; assembly: GCA_015657535.1. Classification (NCBI taxonomy): domain Eukaryota; phylum Apicomplexa; class Aconoidasida; order Nephromycida; genus Nephromyces; species Nephromyces sp. MM_2019. Next base: position 8,053 of record JADHZB010000779.1, read on the forward strand.
CACACACACACACACAAAACGTACATTGGGAATCATTTATGAATGATTTTCAGACATTGGTATAAATATGCATATATATACTCAAGTATATATACACAAATAGACACACACACGGATGAATTTGTAAATCCACATAAACGTACATATATACATACACGGACACATGCTAAGCATCATTTACGAATGATCTTCAGACATTGCTATAAATATATACATATATATATGCGTTAACATACACACACAGCAGATACACACACAGCACATCCACACACATATCAAGCATCATTCACAAAGTGTTTTTTCAGACATCAGACCAGATTAAGTTTAGTTGTTTTTGTACTAAAACATTAAAAAAACCCAAGATGATGACAAACAGCAACTATTTTCTCTACCCTACTTCCCGCTAGACATCTACATTCGACATGCGCAAATCCCATACTCAAATCTAATGATATCATTTGCCACAGTTCACATTTTCATGGATTCAAGTGGTAAAAGAATCGTCAAATACAACCAAATTGCTGAACAGTTTAGCAATTTTATATGTTTATGGTTGGGAAAGTATTACTGCTTCGTATTATATACATCACAATAAAAAGGATAAACTCCAAATCTCCTAAATTACTTGCAAAGTGATGGGTTGGTAGTTCAAACACACACACACACACACACACACTAAGAGCAAGTCCTGACTAGGAAAAAGCACAGCGTTTTATTGGATTCCACCTGTACCATGAGCCATCTGTTTAGCTTCATTGGCTATAAGAAATCGCTGAATTCTCTTTTAAAAAAACACACACACACTAAACAGCGAAGAACCTCTTCATAGTGAAGGTAGTCTGAGAAGTTCGCCTCAAGCTTTTGGCCAAAAACATATTTCAAGCTTTGAACAAAGATACTTTTAATCAACACACGGGTATACTTTCTCACATGATACTGATTCAAATTAAATCTCAAAAAGCTGGAATCCAAGAGAGCCAGACAAACATCGGTCGCAAGAAGAGGAAAAAAAAGTGAATAAAAATACTGATGCCATCGTTTTTGATGTGTGGAATATATAGCCACACACACAAGATTAACCTTGGGAGTGTAACTTTCATATATCCCGTTCTGAGCAGAGCAGAAATGCCAAGTTTTGTGCATAAGATGAAGATGCAAGCGTTGGAAATGAAACCATTATCTACTGTTGGAAAGAGCTACGCACTAAGAAGATGTTTATCATGCATTTATTAAATCGTACTGCGAGTATACTAAACAAACCATTATCTACTGTGGGAAAAACCTACACACACAAAAGATGCTTACAACGCCCTTATGCAGCTGTACTGGCCAGGTATACTGCTCAAAAAAGCTACACACTAAAAAGATGCTTAAAACGCCTTTATCTAGCTGCATTCCTCCCCTCAGCATACGCGAATGAAAACAGCAATTACAATGAAAACCAACTATAAAACACACATATTTTCTGAGCTAACCAAGCTACTTGTATCACATTACGAATATGTTATCATCCAAACTACTCCACCAAGACTAAAGAAAGAAATGCTCTTCTTAGGTTCCAGGTCTGCGAATTACACAAAGTTTAGGCTGAGAAATTGGGAGCAGCTTGAAAATCCTCTTTTTCATCGTACCTTACATACAATACCCTTCCACCAAACATAACCCCAGAAAGTCTATCAATGGCATTTTTCGCAGCTTCCGTATCTTCATACAATACCGTTGCTGAGCCCTTTGAGCGTTCCTTCTCATCATATATAATATCCCCGCCAATTACCGGGCTTTCACGATTGAATAATTCCTTCACTTCCTCCCAAGTAGCGGTAAACGGAAGGTTGGAGACATACAACTGACGATAAGACATTCTACTTGGATCTCCAAATGGTCTGCCCCGAGCATTCTGAGAGGGGCCATCGCTCATACCACGAGAGTCTCTCCTAAAGCCCCCGGAATTAGAATCATAAGAACCTCTTCCACCTCGTCCTGGACGACCACCCGGGGGGCCTCCATACGACCCTTGCGAGCCTCTGGACATTCCACCTCTGCCATAGCCACCACCACGAGGTCCACCACCTCCGTTTCCCATGTCTCCTCCACGAGAATTGTATCTTCGACCGTTTCTAGAAGGGGAGTAAGAACGCCCTTCCCTCCCGTTCTGTTGAAGTTGAGGACCTCCATTTCCATCTACATAAGATCCTCTACCACCAGAACCTTCCCCAGGATAAGCGCTATTTTCTCTGTCTTCGCGTATGTACAACACTCTATCCATTAAAACAGTCTCATTAAGCTCCTCTATAGCTCTAGAAGCATCCTCGGCGCTCGCAAACTCCACGATACCCCATCCACGAGAACGGCCATTTTCATCCATTACAACATCAGCCCTAAGAACGTTACCTACAGTCTTCATATGATCCTTCAAATGAGGCCATTTTGCCGTCCAAGGCAAATTGCGAACGTAAACACGACGATTCTGTACTGACTCCATGACAACTAAACACTGAACAAAGAAAAAGAGAGAGATATGAAATAAATACGAAAACTAGAAATAAAGGATGTTCACAGATAACGGTGCAATACATCGCGAAAAAGCACACATCAGCTTCTTAAAACTCGACAAATTGAACACAGTTTCATATCTAGGAGAAGTATGAAAAATAAAGTTCAAGAAAGTTGTTCATTAATCACACCGATTAATAAGTGTAAATTGTTTAATCTCAAACGCGAAATCTATGACAATAAAGTGGTAAAAACTTGAAACTTTCTGCAAAATACAACTCGAAATCTTTTAAGCTCCAGCAGGCTACAAAACTTTTCGGCATAAACCTCATCAATAACAGCAGTGAAAAAGCATGATTCGCAAGACAACTGACTTGCACACAGACTAGTTTGAAGCAATTCTGCTACGTTCTTGCTTGATATTTGAATGCTAAGATTACATAATAAGCTGTCAGATGAACGAAATCCACAAGTTGTTTCACAATGAAAACAAACGCGACCTTGGTATACGATACTCTCCCAAACCTTAAACTACGAAAAAGCAGTCAGCAAGGGGAAAAAATTAACTCAGTGCAGCAACCCAAAAACTTAACCAGTTAATCGTGCGGATATGAAGGAGTGTACGTACACTGAAGTTTTGGTTTTAACAAACGAAATATAAAAAAAATTCCTCCAAAAAGATCAAAAAGCAGTACGTAGTCGCTTTCCCAGCAAATATAGCATGAAAAATCATCGCTGAGCTGCTTTCTTACCAAAAAGTCGTGGAAAAAGTAAAACTATAAAACTGTTGCAAAAACAATCGCTTTCAAAGGGAGCGTACCTTTACAAGCCATTAAATGCAAAGAATACCAGGAAAGCAAAACTTATACTTGGTACAACTTGGCAAACACACAGATCAGCACATCAGAGATTCAAAAGTCACTATCTGATGAAGAGCAGATGTGACTTCAATCAAAATCTTAACACTCACGGTAGAAAGATTGCAATGCATGGTTTCAGGAGGTAAAGTAGACACTCATAAGGCGAACGCGATTATCAACAAATGTAAAACACCACGAAAAACTACTCAAAGTAGAGTTCAGGCATTACTAAACACAACCTCTCTTGTTTAGCTTTAAAGCGAAATTGATCAAGCATTCGCCGAGCATAGAGAGAAGAATTCAACAGACTTTGGCGAAAACATCGTTAAACAAGCAAAACTGACATTGGAATTCCAGCAAAAAAATCGAGACAAAATCCAAATCAGCTTCTCTCAAAAAAATTTGTGCAAAACAGGCATCACAAAAAAGAGGCGCTACCTACACATGAAAAGCGTATTGCAACTAAATAACCGCGGAGGTTGACACAGCGGCCTCAAGTTGGATATATAATACTATACAAAACTATTCCAATAACTTCTGCATGGGAAGCGCATGATACAGCAACTATGACGGGCAGCACCATCTATACAGAATACCGCGGCACATGCGCGCCAAAAGGGCACATATCGAACGAAGCATGCAGCCCAGAGATTTTCTCGACAAAAAATCGAAGAAACCTCGGTAACTTACGAGAAAAAAAGCGGACATAAGCACTTGGCATACAGAAACAGAGGAAGATGAATTAAAACACTACGAAAGCACAAACCTTTCACCTCAGTAGCACAAATTGCCTCCGAAATCTTTAACAAAAAGACAACTCATCAAGAAAAGAAAGTTTTAAAGGCATTTCACGGTACAGAAGCAACTTATAACGTTTACCGGTAGGCAACCAGCCGGGAGACTCACTGGTGGAGCAGCACCCATCGGTGGAGCTGTTGCTTGCTTGAGTCAAGGTTGTTGGTATATCATTCTCGTGCGAGCGCTTTGAATCGAACCGCAGCGACGATATTCAATCCCAGTTGTACTTCCTTTTAAGGCTGGTGGACCATCCGGCAAGAAGCCGGCTCTACGACTTGTAAAACCTGTGTGCCGCGTGCGCAATGAAGATGTACCAATACACTACGACTGCAACCTTAGGTGTGGGTGTGCCCACATGCGAATTGTGACGGTAGTTTACTATTCGCTAAGATATTTAGCCTTGTATGTTAGGTTAGCGAAGCCTCGTTTATATTTTTTAATATTATTTGGCTGACTTATTAGGCAAAGGCCTTTAGTGTGGATAGCAAGGATAGGATTTTGCTGTCACCACTTGTGTCATGCCTGCAGCTTGTTAAAGGACAAACTAGCTTAGAAGTGCTTGGTATGGTGTAACTGCAGGTAGAAGGGTAGTGTGTACGGTATTAGCGCAATCCCACTCGCACACAATTTACCTGACTTAATTCTTATATTACATAAACCAAAATTTTGAAAGTGCTAGTGAAAGAAGGGGGTATTTGGTGGGATGAAGTCTCTTGCCTGCAGTACTAGTGAAAGAAGGCTAGATTTCGTTACATGGAAGTCTCCCGTTTCCAGTACTGGTGAAAAGAAGCTGGATTTGGTATGGCAGTCCCCTTCCATATAGCAATGGTTTCCCTTCTTTGCAAAACAGTGTGTGATGCCAGTATAAACAAGTGCATTCAATGCCTGCTTCCCACGGCTAACTCGAACTCAGATACTATAAGCAAGTGCATCCAACGTCTCTCACCCGTGGCTAACTCTAAATATAACTTGAATACCACGAAGCAGCAGATTTAGTGGGAATTTACGCACCCCTTCAAATTCACATGATTCCATCTATTTTGTCGGAAACAAGCAAGATGTTACTGCGAGGCTTTCATCGTAACTTAAGCTATAAATTGGTAAAAGAACATATGCATGACATGCGGCATGAAGGCTGGGAATTTCTAAATCACGAAGGAGCAGGCAAAGAGTTAACGGCCCTTCATTCTGAAATCTCTCGCTTAATTTGACTTTATTTGCGCTTTTCTATAATTTGTATGGTATTGGAATTTGATATTGTTGGAAAACAGGCTAGGTGGACTACGCAAACGATGCCTTATGCTGCTAAAGTCGCTAGCCTCCTCAATATTTTCTTATTAACCTGCTTGATTATGATTATTTATGGAGGTATTTATGGCTTCAGTAAAAGGAAGAATGGTTACACACAAGGAAGCTATTACTAACGGTCACAAATAAATCTTGCCGTAAAAATAAGCAGCTCATTTTTCTTACCCTTTTTGTAGTATTCATCGGTATCAGGCATAGTCAAAATTCTAATAACTGGAAAACACACAATATTTACATATAAGGGCTTAGGCATGCAAAGGCTGCAATTCTAATTTTGTACTGAAGCTAATCGGCAGCCTGCTGAATGCGGATACTTCATCATTTTTCAGGATTGCAACAATGCATCAGTTTGTTATTACTTAAGCTCCCTCGACCATACTCTCATAAGAAAGACACTTTCGCCATCAAGGAGATTACGAAATTTCCTAGCAATTCTCTCAATTGCAAATTTGTTCAGAATAATTCGAAAAATTGCAGCGATTACCACAACACGGCGAATTATTGATATTTAAGCAACCGAAATATAATAAGCACGTCGCAGCGCTGTGCTTAGAGTATGAAGAAAGGTACCCAATTTGAAGCGTATTCTGACATGAACTGCCAGCAAGCCCCTATTGTGCATTAGCATTGTTACGCGCTTTTCGACTATCTCAAATAGAATTAAATGCATAGCCGCTGCGGGTCTACAATTTGGTAAACAAACTGACCTGTAGCACGGCATCTAGATTCAAAAAAGAAAAAAAACTATGCTAAAACAACCTGGAAAACGGAATAAACTGTATGTGAAGAGTTGCTTATATTCAAATTAAAGCTCTTTCCTGAAATTTGCCCACGAATTATTGAAGCAGCTTCTTGGTGATGCTTACAGTGGCCTTCGTTAAACCCTAAGCTGATACTTTATACGTATACCACAAGGTTCCCACAAAGGACTTATACTGATTGACTTTTTCAACTTCTTGAGTATGCACTGCCTCTTAACTTTTCTAGTTGCAGTGCTTGGATTAATGTAGCTGCCAATGAACGTTTGCTAAACCGTGAAGCTGCTTCATCAGGCCATTAGGATCCGCCCAGGGAGAATGTAGGTACGAGTCATCATCATTACGCTCCAATTCCTACGCAAAGTTGTTCCAGCAGAGAACAGTTTTTTCACGGCGTGAATAATTGAGAAAAACTTTAGCGGAGGTTTGACCTGATTTGTCTAGAATACCTTTTATTTTTGATTATGAAAATTAAAATGTTTATGTGTGGAAATAGGCTCCCAGCTCTCATTAACTATTAATTATAGCAGCACATTTCCTGTGAAGCTAAATATGTATTTATCATGGGCATAAGAGCTGCTCTTTTACAATTTGGCACTTGCTTCTGAATTTTTATTTGAGCGAACGCTCACCTCAATTTCTTTTTTCCTTGCGTAATAAAGTCTGAGAAGTGTTTTTTGCGTCTCTTCATCAATTGGTTCCCGTTCTGGAGCTCCTGAAACAAACGACCACGTGAGCTGCGTGCAATACTGACGAAATAAAGATATACGCAATGTACTCGAGGTATTTAGAATCCTAGTAACCAGATCCCAAATAACAAACGAAAGTACAGAAGCTGAAAAGATGTAAGATACTGCCGATTCATATTTTCGAAGAAGGATAATGTGGAGTTTAAAGCCACAAATACCTATAACAAGTAATCGGAATTTGCTAAGAACATAGAATTCTCGGATCAATACTTCGCAGGGATAATGCATATAAATCCTCCTTCTTTTAAGACATGACGAAACTAGAAATCAGTTCAGTGCGTGTTATTCAATGCAATATTTCGACTGTGTAAAAAAAGGAAGCTAATATAAACTCCGATAATTAATATAAGGAAAACCACAAGTTTAAGTAATTCCAAAGAGTCCTTTGATGCTGTTGGCATCTCACCTTCGGCGATTGCTCTCAATTTAACTCGGGCGCTTGTTTTTTCATTGCCTCCAAAATAATCGAGTAAAGAAGCCATGGGAGATAAAACTTTGCCATTCCACCAAATTGCTGAGCTTTCAGTGTGATAAGCCTGCGTGAAATCAAGCCTAAGGTACGGTGGATATGACCTTAAAAAAATTATTACAATTGATTTCTCAATTAAACTAGCAAAGCACTGCATTAAGAAGTACGAAAACTTCTTACAAAATAACAAAGGCTGCTGCAGTACTCTCCCCCCCAATTAATGCTGCAGGGATAAAATCTCCGGCATCATATTACGGAAAGATGACTGCAGCGCTGAAAATCATGCTAGTAGGTATCTGACAGTTATATGCCTCTGTAGTTTCCCGTGTCTTTACGTAGTAGACACTTCAGTCAAAGCAATCACTATAGACGTATGCAAGTTCATGAATATTCCGAGGTAGCAAACGAGATTTTTTTTTGGAAAAAAAATCTCGTTTGCTGGATATTTTCTTGTATGGCAGCTTAGAATCCTTTCGTAAAGGTAATTACAATGATATTGGTACTCCGTACGAATTTATAGTTCAAATTTCGAAAATACAATATAAATTTTGTTTAAGCAGTAATACATCAATGCCTTACCTCATAAACATCCTTCAAATATTCTTCAGCATATCTATAGAATTTCTTCGGATTCGGATCGATAGCTATTGGAGACAACTTCTGGACTACGGGGTTATTACCTATTTCCCCTAACAATCTAGAAAACATTTTTTTTGCAGCTTTTAGTGTATTTTCCTGCAAGAAATAACCAATTATTATATTTCTAGTATATTGCTAAGCTATAGCGTCAAGTATACCCTCCAGGATTCTTTGACTGACCTTTTCATTGCAGCACTGTGATAATGCTTTTTTTATGTCCTGAAGCATTGTATTAAGTCCTTCCTTGTCTTCTTGCGATATCCCCTGTGAAAAAACAGTTTGAAGTTATAAAACGCAAACTTTCTTCTACCCATTCCTTCGTGCTTGTTTATGTTGCTCCTCCATTGTACCTTCCCTAATGTTTCACGGAATATATCTACTTGGTGGTGAGACTAAATACAAATTTATAATATTCTGCCACTGCAAGTTTTTCTGGCCTCTCTTCGCTGCACCAGAAGAGCTAATCGGTAAATGCACTTTACACCAGAAAAGATTGGAAAAACAGTATCCGCTGACACTTTATATGTCCAGTTATTGCTACTTTCTAAGATAGAATGCACTGAATGGAAGCTTGTATAAAGCTAGGCTTCAAGACACTCGGAAAAAAATTAGTAGGCTTTAAAAAAGTGCAAGAGCTTTCTTGCTACGGCGAAGCATCTTTTAGGAAAAGAAGAGTTCCAGATACCAAAAAAACTGAGTGCTGCGTTAGTCGCCCTTGTGCACTACATTATAGCCTGGTAAGTAGGAGGTTTCTTGGATGAACAATGTGCTAATACGCTCACATGATCTTCTTGGGCTTCCTCAATACTCCGTAAAATGGTGCTGGTTAAATCAACTAAACAAAATGATATTTCTAGTATATTGCGAAGCTGTGTAGCATCCTTAAGGACTTGGCTGACAACTTCGCTGCAAGAGCAATCCAAAATAAAACTGTGGGGAATATGGTCCCCCTTCCCTGGGGTCATTCGCAAAAGTACCATATTATGTACGGTTGGGTCTCGGGTTTGGAGGTCTAAATCCGACGGTAAAAAAAGCTCTGTGTGTTCTGTGAGAGGGTAAGAGAAAATTGAACGCGGCAAGCAATTCATCTAAATTTCTTCCATATTCCACTGAAGATTTCATGCCATGCGTAACGAGGCGCGCAAGCAAGCCACCAGTTCGTTAATTGAAGTCTCAATTTTCTTTCGTGCAGATTTCAGTTTTCCCTACCACTATACAGCAAGTTATGATTTATCGCTTTAAAAATGTTAAGATTGTAATGTATCGTAGGAAAGCTACGCAGCCATGGGTTTTGCTGGGATATTCACAATGATATTGGTTTATACTGATAACACCCTCGAAGAATAAAGTATTGCTCCTAGTTTTGACGGAAATAAATCGAGTGAACATAACGTGAAGGTTCACAAAGGGCCTGGAATGTGGGCATAATCTCAATGAAACCACATGAAAACAAGTTTTCTCCGTTCCAGTTGCGCTAAATACGGAAACAAGCACAGTTTATTAGCTGCCTTGGAGGTACTAGCTCGTGCAATAATCATAAGTCTAGTTTTGTGATCATGATGTTTACTTGTGGACTTACATTTCAAGGAATGCTAAAGGACTCCAACTACATGCGAAGAGCACGATTAAATGGTACACGAGCACTTGAATTTTAAATCAGCATTTAAGACAAAGTAAAACATGAAAGCACCGTATAAAAATGGAATTTTTTAGATGCGCAATTACAGTCATCTTCGTTACTGCCTCCTGGCATGCTGTCCTCACATGATAGGCTAAGCCAGAGTTGCATCTTAAGTGCTCCCTTATAGATGGCTTAGTATTTAGTCTTTTATTTCGCATCAGATGAGGCACGTTTAGATGTAGCCCAGAAATCTCGAAAATGACCATGAGAAAGTAGCAGGGTGCTCGACGACTCAGTTTCGTACCGTGAAACAAAATGTGCAACAGGCATAATTTGGCCCTAGGAGTAACACTAATTTGTTACTTCGGAGGAGATCCACTCTTTAAATAACGTACTTTACAGTTTGCGGGCCATCGTTCATTTCAGCAGTTGCTACTCAATGCATAGCCTGCTTCTTCGTGAAAATGGTATCTTTTCCCCACATAGGGCCACGCGGCAGGACCAGAGTGAATTTGGCTACCTCAAAAGAGGGGTGCGAGCACTTCAAGGTTGTTCATGCCCTACCTAGAAAACTCCGGACTGGCAAAAAAAAGACAATTACAGCCAGCCAATTGGAAAGGCTAATTTCAATTTTAGGTGATTCATAGACAGGAAAAGTGACTAATTGGGCCTTCATTACAATCTGCAATGCTTGGTGGACGTTTTAAATCGGCAAGAACATAGGATTAAGATGCCAGCACGGAGCCATAAAACATTCAAATTCGCATTTTGCAAGCCTGTTGCAGCATTTTGTGACCGCATATATTGGATGGAGAGTACGAGCAGCGGTCTGGCATGCCTATGAAAAGTAAAAATTTCTGTTGCATGTCCACAAAATAATCATACAAGGTACTTTTTCGCATTCCTAATCGTTAACAGTATACTTTATGGAGGGATAACAAGCGAGAGCTGCATTATTAACTCAATGTATACATATATATATCAAGGAAAGCTTAGCAACAGAGAATAACTTGGCATTCACCGCCAAAAATTATAGAAATAAATTTCAAGAGTCCCATGACTCTACCATTTTGGCTGGAAGCCGCGAAACTGAGGCGCGCTCCAGTGAAAATAATCAAGCTCGTAATGAAGCTTTCTCAACAACCATTTAGTTTCAGTACCTTTTTATTTCTCTTATTTGTAATAACTCCAGACTTAGCTCTCGTCATGATTCTGTTTAAAAATATCTTTAACGGAACGAATCAATTCATTAGTTGCCATTTACCATCTTATGACCGTATGAAAATCACAACTAAGTGATATTCCCATTTCACACGTTCCCCACTGGAGCAATAGATTGTGTCATCTCAAGCATGAAATACCCAACAGCTTCACGTTGGTGTCCGCAGTATTAAAGGCGCATGAGCTCCATAAAATGGTGGTACACTTGAAAGCTGGAGATTTTCACCTAGCGAAAAAGATACCACAGACTTTTCTCTAAACGCTCCAGAAATTATCCAAAGATTTGAAGAATAAGGACAACGCTGAAATTCGTGTATTTTTTCAATAGCGGAAATTTTTACAAGTTTTCAAAACGAAATCGATCTGAAAGCTTTGCTGAAGTTTACTCGGGCGCGTCTGTATTTCAAGCTCGCGACTCACTAAATAATCTCACGCAATATAAGTTGCGCTTCGGCTAGCAAAACAAATGTAGCTTTCAACAGTGATTTAATCCTCCTCCGCTTGGGAGTTTTTGCTTATATATACTCTGGGAACCTTACCATGTGAGGATATATCGAAATTTTCCTAAGCTCTTGCTAGTAATCTAGGACTAGTCTGTTCAATTATATAGGTTTTTGTTGGGCAGGCAAAAACCCAAAAAAATGACCGAAACGCTTTAAACTGTATGCAAATATCTTTGAAACAATTGAATTACTTTAGAGAATTATGCAATAAAGAAAACGGAAGAAACCCAATATGCAATACTTCTTTAAGTCCACAGCAAGGAATATACAGCAAAAAGAATGATGCAATTGCAAGTCCCCACTAAGCACACAACGCTCAAGATGCCGCAGCAGCAACTATAAGTTTGAAGGCTTTATATCATGGGATGCGCATCCTGCGAATCATAATTGATGTTGGCAAGCTAGAAGCTCGGATAATTTTTTTGAACCACCACATGACTACTCATCACGAGCCGGTTGAGTGGCGCGTATCCACTAGAAAGATATATTCACAGAATTTGTGCCACTTTAACTGCTGCACAAGACAATAAATACCAATAACTACCAGCAGTTACAGCTAATTTAGATCTGGACTTCTTTTTCCAGCCTTTAAAACAATTTTTTAATTTCAAAAACATTGCAAGAGGGGATTAGCTTTTAGCTGACACGCCAACAACATAGACTTGCAATCGCATATTTTACTTCAAGTCTAGCGAAGCATAACTTTTTTTGGTCCATAAACAAAGAATGTGAAATGGCAATTAATTTTCACACCTATTCTCAGCAATGTACAAACGACAAGAGTCTAAACTGGTGCAAATCAAAGCTCAGAACGATGTGAACTAATCGAAATATTTAGATACAATGCTGATGTCTGCAGCTTCATAATAAAATCTTAAAAGTACGACGTTTTCCTGGACGATTTCCAGGTAGAAATGTTGCGCTATGCAGTAGCGCAAAGATGCAATGAAAAGGACAAATCAATATGGGAGCAACGTATAAGTAACGATAGCACTTTAGTAAGATCATGCCAGCGTCCAAAAAATTGAAGAATACTGCAAAAGCTACTGCTAAACTACAGCGTACGCAGATATTATAGGGTTTCCCGAAACTGGCAGCAAAATTATTGGCAAATACAAATAACAACTAAGATGCGTCTTTCAGAGCACCGTTTTAAAAACATGCAAACCTACATCACCGACAAGACACACTACAGTCCACCAGCAAGGTAATAATAAAAAAAAGCTCTTTAAGGCATCATCATACCCTAGTGCTGATAAACCTCCGCACATTTAGTAGTTATAGCAGTTAAAAAGATATGGCAGAAAGCTTTACTGTGACTACTATATAAGAATATACCATATCCAATGCCTGCCCTAAATACTATGTATCACATTCTATATAGAATGCATTCTTCACTAATATATTATCTAATGGGTGGAGAAGCAGAAACCTGCACATACGTGTTACTTGATTAACATAAATGTCAGTGGAAGCAAGCGACTGAAGAGCCTCCAAAACAACTTTTTAAAAACAATAAAACGCTCATTAGGAAGCCGAGAGCAGCGCGCTGCAGCTCAAACGGAAGGTACCACATTGTAGCCAGCAAGTCCAAGAAACAGACTTACAAAGCATCATAGTATGTAGCAAGTCCAAGAAAAAGACTTACAGAGTATCTTCTTATGATACTCTCAAGTAAGGCAAAACAGCACATTTGGCACAATAAATATTCTGGCAGTACAGGTCATGCCAAAAATTTTATTTATCATATTTGAAAGCTAGCAGTAGCGCCTATAGCATGCTTATCACTTGAAAGTATTGTCAAAATAGCACCATGCTAAATTTAAAGCGTAAGACATTGATCAAAAAGCCATCGAATATATGTGTGTGCAAACTAATAGTTAAACGAGCGACGTGAGCCCCGAGGTCAAGTAAAGAGTATATGCCGACACTACGAGGTAGAGAAAGCGTCCAGTATTTGAGGATACTGAAGGAAAAACGTTTTAATACTACTCTTAGTTTATTCTATGCAGTGAATAAAAATTTTCTTCCATCAAAGCAAATACTAAAGTATTGAAGCAAACAAAAAATGTGTCTAGAGATGTATTTAACTATTACGAAGCTTGTGAAAACTTTTGTTAGCAAAAAAAAGTGCAAATAATGATCAAATTCAATAAAAATACATCACTTTGTGCTTAGCATATGTGCAACACGCGTGCGATTGAACATTTTCGCTTATTTATCTGAGGCATGACACAATATATTCTACTAGCAAAATCGGTTACAGCACCTCTAGCTTAGGAAAGACGCCATCACATTACACAAAAAAGTGCACTTCACCGATACCAATGGCAGAAAAAATATCACTGCTATTGAGTCTATACTATTTGAACAGCAACTCATTTTTATCCATAAGCAGAAAATCTATAATAAATCCTACAAATATCTAAATACCTGCAACAATTTATACATTTAATCTTTAACTTTGAAAAGAATTACACACACGGCAGCAAGATATACTCCAGTAAAACGTATAGTCGCATCGAAAAATGGCTATAAATATATTTTTTCTTCCAGAAACATACCCTTTTCAAAAAGCTGCAGATTACAGCTAAAAACGAATCAAACCAGGCATCAAGTACATGAGCTGAAGTAAGTAAACATACTTCGTCCAAACTGTTTGAACAAGAAAAGATTTGGAAAACACACAAAGTGCATTACAAAACATGATCCCCTATACTATAAACTACCACCTATTATCCAGCAGAAAGATAGTCTGCTTAGATGACGGCTACTACACAAGGGGAGACACACTCAAATACACACACATAAACTCGTTACTTTCCGTCCAAGAATAATCATCAGTGAATCTATAGAAAAAAATTCATCATTACTGTTTCAAACTATTATAAAGCAGCCAAAGAAGGGCGAGAGTTGGATTCATAATAGAATATGCAGCAAGCTCAAAACTGAAGGGGGTAGATTCGTCTCACGTTCAGTAAGTTATAGTGATCTTTCCACCCAGTGATACAATGTGAGTATGCATATACGAAAAAAAACCTAGGAAGAGAGGAAGTGAATCTGCTATTCCAACATGCAAGTCACTGTGAGTCCTAAGAGGTAGGTATACTGAGTCACAACACACGAGACATTCTATCTGAGTCGTAAGACACAAGCTATTCTATATGAGTCACAACACACAAGATATTCTAAATCCCGATGGGCAAGCTATTCTGAGCTCTCAGTAGTGAGTACACTGCTGCCTTTCGGGAGGAAACTCATAGTTGCAGGCGAAGAATAAACCATACTGCAATTGAGCATGTAATCCTCAATCATCTCAAAAGAAGGAGTTCGCTTCTTATCCCCTGTTTTCTCCACATAATCGACAGGAGAAACATTTCCATCTTGATTATTCTCATTTCTATCATCATTGCCCAAAATATCGGGTAATTCAGTGAATTTGCTAGCCTCACTTTCATTTGCTTCTACAAAAGCTGAACTTCTGAAATTATTAGAAGAAGTTCGGAGCAATGCCTGATACAGGCTTTCTAGCGCCCTGTCTATCTTCATCCTATTCCTGAAGCATTGAAAAGATGCGAAAAAAAGTTAAAAATTGCTCGCTTGGATATGCTTTTAAGTTTGAGTATTTTTCCTACTGACATGGCGATTTTTATAATGTGCTTTTCAAGCATCTTTCAAGCTTCTGATTGCCCAAAAAGATACAATTACTTCTAAACAATAAGAGGCGTGAAGCAAGCAGATTTTGAAAAAAGCCATTCTGAGCACGTGAAGAAGTAATTATCCAAAGATAAAAGTTTCTTCTCTTTCAAAGATAGTGGAAAACGAATGAAATGATACAATGTTCGTCGCTGTTCAAGGTGAATTCGCTGTTGAATATGAGGATACCACCTATACTTGGAAAATTTTGGAGAAATCAATGCTTCAAGGCAAACTAAGAAGGAGCATTGAAGATGAGGTAAAATCTCATATTTTGATACCGGTTTCAAGCTATGCTCCTTCACCAAAGCAGCGTGGGCAGCTCCTACGATAACTTGCATGAAATGTTTGCTGACCGTAGGTGTGTGTGCGTGTGCTGTTTGTAGTGTATGCGTGTATGCGAGTTTTGTGTGTGATGCGTGTAGTGTATGCGTGTGTGCGTGAGTGTGCGAGTTGTTGGTAATTATTAACTAAGGGAAACAACACTCTACGCAATGAATAAAGAAGACGTGAAAGCTATGTATAGACACCTTTATATGAAGAATAAAAGGCAAAATCCTATGAAGATGCCAGCAGCTCACTTAGATTAGCCTAGTTCTGATTATACTTTAAAATTACAGACATGATGGCCTCAAAGAGGCAGGTCAAGTGAAACGACGTATTTTACTGATTTGAAATAGAAGCAGTAACCTGATCAAGGAAATTTTTGGAAAGATCATCTTTTTTCCTTCACTAAGATACCTAAATAAATGGAAAATTATACGAATAAAATTATGAATTGAAGAGATAGAAAAAAAATAAGCGTAAGAACTATAAAAATAAAGAATATAAAACCTGCATAATACACATCCGTATGAACACGATCAATGTAGCAGGTAAAACTCGCACAAAAAACCAGTGAATTATTACAAAAGTGAGTAGTAAACGAGCCTTTTCTCCAAAAAAAATTCCTCGGTTTGCAGACTTTTCTCGCTGAAGATGGCGCTAGAGAACGCCAAGACAGCACAATTTGTGTGTAAGCTTATCGAAGGACCTCATAGATTTAGCAATCGCAAAATTTACAGGTTTAGCAATCCAAATCTCTCATCATACTATTAAGTTAAACAACCCAACTATCTGTAAAAACGTGCAGGTCAACAGGTGACTAAAAACCCCAAAGTCACGTAAGACGTATATGAGACATCAAAAAATATATGCATCACCTTGAAAAAGCTATGATCAACCCGGAAGATGGGAACGTGGGCATCTAAACCACAAACCCCAAAACCCAAACCACAAACCCTAAACCACAAAAAAAAGAGACTGGATAACATCTCTTCAAAAGAAAAGGTAAATAAGCAAGAATTCTACACACTCCGCGTAAAAGCAAAATCATCGCTACCAATCGACATCAGACTGTGATGGGTCATTCGCTAGTTTAAGATGCCTCCAAGTAAGTCCTTTCGGATGAACCGTAATATCCCCAGAGTATGACTGTAATATATCAAAGATTTTTAAAAGGCAGTAAGAATGAGAGAATTTAAGATAATTCTACAGGAAAAGCTTCATTTAGAGAAATCTTCAAGTCTATAAAAGGATTCGAAGAAGCAACAACATAACGTGTGCAACTAAAGCACTAAAAGTAGCTGTTTGCATGAAGATAGGCAGTTTATTGCGTTAAAATTATCAAAAATCAAACAAAAAAGGGAAATTTTTACGATTTTTTTCCCGATTATCCCTAGAGTCAAAACAAGTGAAAGCAGTTAACACAAATGGCAAGCACGAGTACTCGTATTTAAATTGATGTTATCTCATTAGAGTAGCATCAAGACATCGCATTAGATACGAAACAGGGTTCGTGTGTTGATGTGCAGAATGCGACGAAGAAATACACCGAAAAAACGCACAAAAAAAACAAAATTTTCATCGCATTTAAAGGTAAGAAATAGAGGGAAAAGCAGAGTTTCATGGAGTTTTTACTCTTCTCGAAATGAGCAGAATAAGCATAATAACGAACCTGTAAAGCTAGGGTACCACAATTAATTCCACGCCAGGTAGGCGAGAGGTCTAACAAAGCAATCAATCTAAAGAAAAGAAAATTAAAAGGTATAAAATTTAGTGAAAAGTACAGCTTCATTGACATGATGAAGAGACATGAAACGCTGGAAAGAATTTGAGCTTTCAGGGCGTTGAAAGTAGTGAATTTGGAATCAAACTGAGAATCTAGTGAGCAAACTGTGAAAGGAGTGTGATGGAGCTCATAAAATGTCGCTCTTCACCAAAAAGACACACGCATTAGCCACAATGACGATGATGAGTTGCCAAAATTAAGTGCTGTGTGCAATATAAAAATTGAGTGTGTGGGAATGGGGTATTTAGTGTGTTGGAATGGCCTCTCTTTAGTGTGTCGGAATGGTGTGTTTGGCATGTTAGTTGCGTTAAAAGAGGTGGTAGTTTTTTCAGCGCATAAAATTTGTGTGTTTAGCACGTTTATAACGGTGTGATAGATGTGTTAAAAGAGGGGATGTGTGTTCATCTCAGCCACCTGAAGTACGGCATCCCATTAACACACAGCTGATGAGCCCCTACACACTGAAACGAAGTAGATCGACAAAATAACCGAAATTACCTCAATAAAAACCGCATATTTTCCTTGAAAAACAGCTCCAGGCCAGAGAGTAGGAAACCTGCCCTCCAGTTTCCGCTGGTACCCCTCCAATTAATCGGCATTCCAGCCTCACCATGAGCTCTCAAGCCAGAAAAAGGGAAAATATGAGGATTAACCTACGAGAAACAAGCAGCAAGTGCAAAAGCGAGAAATTTTTTTAAAAAGAAACGGCAGTTATAGCCAGATTCCACCTAGCAAACACAACAGAAATTCTAAAAAAAAACAGTCAAATTCAGCTTTTTTTGAAGACGATAAATCGAACCAGCTTAAGGCAATGAGTTAGGAGAGTTGTATTCTATAAAGAACGAATAGAATCACACAAGAAACACCAAAATGAGGCGGGAAAAAAGCAACTTTTTTGAAGGTTTTACACTCCAATTCAATCTAGTAAGTCTTGCCAACATGAGCGTGTCATTCGCTCCCAGTGTGTCGATATCAATAAGTTTTTTTCACATATATCAAAGAGAGCCTAGCAGCGAATGCTTGAACAATCTCTTATACTTGCAAACAGAATGCAAAAACAGCCTATAGACTTTGAAGATAGCAAGCTAGTCAACATCTGAGAAATCCAACAGAAGAACACACACACAAACATCCAAAACGTTAAAATTCAAACTGCATAGACAAGCATATTCCCAAGCGAATGAAATCTCAAAGCCATTAATGGGGAAAAACACACACATACCACTATCCCAGCATAAAAGTCGAAATCACAGAATAGTTCAAAAACAGTGCATGAAGACTGAAATTTCCAAACCACAAACAGCGACTCCAGTGCTTTTTCAATTACTTGAAGATACCAAAAAGATATCACGATAAAACCCTTCATAAACAGAAAAACTAGCACAAAAAAACATATCTTTAACTACAATACACCAATTTCCTGCCTCATCTTCAACCATAAAACTAAGTTACCTGAGAAACTATGGTGAATTTGGTGCCCCAAGAATCCTTCAATGCCTTCACAGGCACATCCCCCTTCAAGCTACCATCGTGAAAGTAAGCAGATTCAAATTCGCTACAATTCACAATGCAACCATCAGATCTTCGCTTTTCCTTCAATCTGAAGGGAAGCCCTAAGAAAGGAAAAGACACACTCGCTAATACTGCAGTTGAGATGAGTACATCTGGAGCATTTTTGTAGTTTAAAACGAGAGCAGGTTCGTGCCGATCAGCTCGAGTCATTGAGATATTCAGTATACGCCCAGTTCGCTTGTAGGCTTCCAAGAAAGTTGTGTATTCAAACAGCTTAAATACACTTTCCTGCCATACCTCTACGTCGCACATATACCTGAATTTCAAAAAGATGAGGAAAGAGAGGCATTGGATAAGGGGGGGGGAGGAGATATATGAGGAAATACTGAAAGAGAGAAAAGTGTGCGGGGGGTTTTCGGGGATCGATATCGGGATTTGAGGCCAAGAAAAGGAGTACAGGGGCTAGGATAAGGCAAACCAGAAGCGTGCTGTGTAGTGTGTGTGTGTTGTATGGTGTATGGAGTGCTGTGTGTTGTGCTACGCGCTCTCTGCCTATGCTATTGGAAGTTTTCTGAGTATGAATAGCTCAAAGTGTAGCTCAGCAAAGAAACTCAAACGCTTCCTGAAAGAATCCGCAAACAATACGGAAAAAATGGAAGAAAAGTAGCAAAAAAAAGGTAAAGAAGCGCATAATCTACTGGTAGTTTTGTATAAAGTTTAGCGTAGCCACAGGTGTGAAGCATCAAGATCAAAAAGCCAAAAAAAAAACACACACACATCCTCCAAAACACAAAATAAAAAAGCGTAATACAATAGACAGACGCTAATCAGGAGAAATCAACTTTCCAAAACACTCGAACTTCTTCTACCCTACAAGCCATTAGAATGCTTTTTTCGTGAATCCACTGTTTTTTATGTGGAATAAACGCCAAAAATGTCAGCAACTTCTCTTTCAGCAACGTAAAACGCATAAGACAAGCCACTTCCTCTTACTGTGGGAAGCTTGTTTCGCAGCAAAAAGCAAAACCACACACATATCTCTCTTAAAAGAGCATCAAACCTGGAAGAAGGATCGAAAAATCCCCACAATGGGCGAAAATACATACATAATCGACATCTTCTCAAAAAAGCTAGAGATCGCTCTTGCAAGCAGCTAGATATTGCTCACGCAGACACACACACATATATATATATATATATACAACAATGATTTAACCCCCCCATTACTACCCTTGGCGAAAAATATTCCAGATACGCAGCAACCAGTTATTTGGGCTGAAACCGTTGAAGATCTCCACTAGATAATCCGACCGGTTATACTTTGCTATTTCGATATCCGTGCGAGTGCATATCCAAGCTGCCACAGCAGCTCCTGCTGATGTGCCACATATAACCTACAAAGAATCGGCGAGAAAGACGCATCTTCATGAAGATATGAATTTTTCTTAAAAATAGTAGAAAAGTCATCAAAAACTGAAGAAAATTGTAAAATCGCATAGAAATATCGAGAAAAAGTGGAAAAAAAGACGAAATTCACAACTTCTTCGTGTAAATTCAGCAAGAAAATGAGGCGAAAATGCCGAAATTCGCCATTTTTAACAGCTAATTTAGCACTGTAAGAGGAAATGCCGAAATTCATCATTTCGCAAATTTGAATTTAACACTGAAAAAACAAAATTCTTAATCGCTTTCGCAAGACGCTTTGAAATTAGCTCAAAACTTTGCTATATTTCAAGAATGCAAATACTAATGCAGCCCTTTTAATCATATAAAAACAGAGAAAAATTGCATTTACAGAGGAGCATTGAGGCTTGAAATCTTATATAATCGAAGAAAATTTTCTGCAGCATTTTTTGCTTTAGAAGTCAACTACTGCTGGAAAAGATTAGTATCAATCGCTACGAGTGTACATACACTAGAGGGATGGAGAGAGTTTGAGAATTTCATTTATATAGGCACTGGCCTGTGTGCGACTGATGCTTTTTACAGTGAAAGAAGCAGAAGTAAAAAATCAGTCTGCTGAGTGAGTCGAAGGAAGCTAGTTCATAGACTGGAGTAAAAGAGGAGATAGTATTTGATAAAAAGGCTTCCTGTGTGAAAATAGAATATTATTGGATGTAGAGGTACCAAAAAGAAAAGGAAAGAGTATTATTTTGATCAAAGTAGTGCTCTAGAGCTTTAGCCTAGAGAAGAGTAAAAACATGAAGCTTCTTCAGGCCCTAACACACATCCAAGATTCTACTTTTCAAGCCTCTAAATATGATCACAAGAGAGTAATAATCCCAGCAGGCAAAAAAAGTAAGCAAAGGTGTGAATTTGACGGGCTTCAAGCACACAAAGCAAATGTTCTCTCTATATGAAGATTGAATCTCATAACCTTCAAGCACACAGAACAATTTCTCCCTAAACAGACACAATCACACCCAACTCACAGCAATTTTTCCCAGAAGGGGGATTTCGCACTAAATTAAAGGATTAAAACACACACACAACTGTAACAGAAAAATCAGAGTATTCGAAGGAATGCACTATCATTACCCGTGGCAATAGATTGTTCTTCGGTAAAGCTTCTGTAGAATTCTCCGAGACGCTAGTTTGCAGCAGCACCTCACACACACCAAAGTGGTACAAACCCAAGGCTGCACCCCCTAAAAAAACGAGAACTCCACACACTTATAAGCTCCATTAGCAGAAAAAAACAACACACTGAAGGGAGTAAAAATCACCTGATACAGCACACACGCAGCCCAATCAAAACACCCTTTTAAAGTAGTAAACTTTGTAGCATTGAGTCGCTAGAGAGAAGTTTTTTCCACAACTAAATATCCAGTTTCCAAACACACAGATAAACATATAACTTGCTCTTTTTTCTACCTGAAAATCTCAAAAATACACGCAACATCAGCAGCTTTACTAAATTCAATCTATAAACTAAGCAAGCACTCAGAACAAGCTAAAAACTCATCATTTGAAGAGCTTTTTTCTTAAAAAATCATCAGCCAACTGCAGTGATAACTGGTGCAACACATAAAGTCAAAAAAAAGTGCATTTTGAAGACATTCTTCTCCGGTTTTGAAAAGATAAAATATATATTGGAGTAACAAAGAAACATAATGCTGTTCAAATACCTATTGATATAAACAAATCATGTTTTATAAAAATACATCTAATCGCGTAAAAATAATGAAAACTAGACCTTGAAGGAAACAATTTGTAGAAATACAGACATTTACATGATAAAAACAAGACTTCTTGAAGAAACAAAAGTATAAATGTATACATTTCTACCCTTCAAACATTACTGGATACCAAGCAATATTTGATTTAAACACAATCAAATCAGTCTAGAAGCACCAATTAAAAGAATAAACGAAACACACAAAAACACACAAAAAGGCAGAATCAACGTCTAAAAATTCCCCTGAAAAAAAAAAAACACCAACTAACCGCTTAAGATTAGTCCAGTAGCTCCCCACTGGCCACACACATGTTGGACTAGTATCTTCAGATCAGTGCGAGTAGCAGCATCACACGAAGGAGCAATCTTTTCAAGATACTCTAAAGACATCACAGCCTCTTCAACAAAATCTTCAACAAGACGCTTTGTTCCAATGTATGTTCTACTGTACATGTGCTCCTTCCATATACCAGCAAATTCAAAGTGAATACAATACCTTAGAGCTGCTATAAGCCTGTAGAATTGAAGGAATGTATGCGTGTACACACAGAGGTAACTTGGTAGTTGAAGGCAAAGGTGGAAATTTCTAGTGAGCGAAAAATCAAAAGAATAAACTAATAATCGAGAGAAGCAAAGCCATCAAGAAAACCAATGAAGAATAAATCAGCATAACCATTTTTGCCAAAAGGGTAGGAAAAAAAGAAATAAAGAGCATGAGAATGGAAAAAAAAGCTGTACATACACACACATGAAATACCTGCAGTAAATTGGGAAAATTGTGAAGAGCTCTAGCAACAACTATAACTCAGAGAACTCACACGCTTCCCAACAAAAAAGTGCTAAAAGTGCAGAAAAATCTTAAAAAATGACGTTGAATCCCAATCCTCTACCACTGAGCAAATCAGAGTCGCTTAAGAGCTCATGTCTTCATTGAATAAAAAAAAATATCTACTGCCTTCTTAAAAAACAAGCTAGCAAAATCGCAAAAGCGAGGCTTCAAACACTCGGATTGCGACATCAACACACCGGATTTTAAAATCTACCATAAGTAATTAGTACAAAACTAAGTTTAAAGCATAATCATCTACTTCAAGAGGCAATTCTAGCAAAAGAGCAGCTTCTTCAGGCAGCTTGACGAAAAGTAAAGCAACTCCAAAACAGGAACAAGCTCCGAGAAAATAGTGAAAAAGCTTACGGAAGAGCTTTTGCAGATACGATTCATTTCATCATTTTTTATGTTAAAGATTCCATCAAATTAGTAAAAATTCTAATTAAATTCCAGTAAAATATACGATTAAGTCGAAAAATGCATCTAAGCAGTAGAGGCTGTTAAGAAGTCGCACAAATTTACGAAAAATTGGTATTCTAAAGGAAAAGCTAACAAATTTATAGCAGTAAATCTACCAGACTTTCCTTCTATATTACGCAAGTTTTGAACAGCATATCTACGCATCTCTTTTGGAAAAACACACACAAAAAAACCCTAAGCTATACTAGCTCTATAGTAGGGCTCTATAAACAGAATTTACCCTATAACATCATTGTTTTCTCGCCGTTCTCTAAGCTGCTGCAGCCGTTTCTTTACAGCTTCATAGTCATAAGATCTGGAAGCTGGATCTTCTTTCCAAAAAGAACGAAGAGTCACAACATCAAGGGCCTTGGCGAACACAGCAAAAACATTATAATTGTCTGCATCCTTCCTTTTCCTATTAATTTCGTGGATCTTTTTAGCCGGAATATTCTGCGTCGTAGTGTAATGACTCGTTATATCCCAAGAATCCTTATTATTCCGAAAAAAAAACTTGAAAAAATAAAAAAAACCGTTTCTTTTTCTTCTTCTTTCTGGAGGTTCTTCGGAAACAGGTATATTTGCTACAAACGAAGGGTCCTTCATCAAATTGGAACCTCCCACGCATGTACGATAGATTCCTGTTTATGCAATTATAAGAAAATGAGTTGAGAAGTAAACTATGTGCTATGCAAAGCGTGAAATTGAGCAAAAGTCTACGCATTACATATGATTTTCTAGATGAGTATTAACAAGGGTTTGGAAATATTCCCAATTGTATAAAGAAGTATATTTTAACTTAAACTTGATAATGATTACAAAAAGAATTATTATGGATTTCATGACACACCTCCCGCACACAGAGTGAACTTAAACCAAGCAAGCCACGCAGAGATTCAAATTTTTAAAGGAACATTTCGGCAAAAATCTATAGGAAACCACAATTAAAGCTAAAATGGAGGATATAAATCACTCATTTCTATGAAAAAATAAGCGAAAATCATCATTCTACGAAATCTACCATGATTTTAATAAATAATCTACGAAATAAATTACTATAAGAATCATAATCTGAAGAAATAAAAACCGATTAAGCACATTTTGAGTGATCGTTCAGAAAAAAAAATTCACACACTTACTTCCTTCGGCCGGAAACAGTCTGAAGTACGCTGACTCACAAAGAGGTACAGCCATCCTTATGAAGCAATATATCAAGAACTCAAAAGCAAGAAGAAGTGAGATTAGCACAAATATTGGAAACGCCAAGATGTGGTGCATATCAAGCCTAAACAGGCGATTTGCAGCCCATTTTACATACTCTCTAGGAGGAATAGCTTTCCAGTCCATTTTATCAATTTTTGGAGACTTCAGAAATCCAGGAAGATTTTCATTAGTGCAATGTAATTGAGGATCAATTTGGTCTACCATAGGATCCGTAGGGGGATCGGTATCAGACCGAATCCCTCCAGACACACAGGATTGCATCGTTTTTTCTGATGTGCTATGCCCGGATGTATCGGCATCGGAATTAGAAACCGCATGTGATGAAGTGGAACTCAGAACTGGATAAGAATTATCCATTTCTGGAATCTTGACACTATTGTTCAGACCCGAGCTATAGCTTCGGGGTAACAAGTTCTTTGATTTATCCAATTTCCTTGAATTCTTGTGATGCCATATTTTGGCTGAAATACAAGAATTTTTAGCAGCAAAACACACCAATAGTTGATATAATTGTTGAAAATCCAATCTCCGATCTCCATGGTTTAAGAGATGCTACGCAAATTGTGGGAACTAGTGGATAGTACCAAAAAAATGTTTAAAATTTTCTATTTCATCATTCAAGGATATAGAGATTGAAATACACCTGCAATAAAAATTACTGAGGATGATGTGATATTAAAAAACAAATATCTTCATATTTAATGCCAAGTGCAAGGCAAGGCAAGGCAATGAACGTGAAGGATATAGCCATAATTGCGCGGGCGAAATTGCATGGGGATGGGCATATATATCACTGAACTACTATGTGTTTCGATTGCGCGGGTGAATATTATTAAACTACAAAGGGTAAAGCCGTAACTATTGCATATTGAAAGGAAGCAAAACAGTCTTTCCTGGGTAAAAAAAATATCTAAATACATCGCTACTAATCATAGTAACCTAGTGTTGAGTTTTCAATGATGAAAATATTCAAATGCTTGAAAAAATCAGCCAAAAAAAACATCCTTTTGAACCTTCTAATCATGCTCATGAAATTAACATCAAACTGCATGCTGGCTTAGCTTTTCTTATACAAGGAAATATAGGGTTTTCGCGTTACTAACGTACGTCACGTATAAAGCAAAAACAAATGACTCACTGATACATAGCAGTAGTGGGGTGAGAAGGGTAAAGCTAGCATGAAAATGTAAAATTTTTCATCTCCATAACAGCCTAAGTATTGTGCATCATTTGCTACGAAAAAATTTTGGAACGAATTTGGATGTTTGACTCCTAAAAATAGTGATCAAAAAAAATTTTCAACGGCAGGATTTTAGGCTATACTTATAAAAAGTTTAATACCCAATTTTGCTTGTAATCAAAGTTTTCATCTCTAGTGCAAAAGCATGACAAAGAATTAAGCAGTGTACAAATTTAAACCAGGGTCCAACCATCAAGTCTAGAATTCGTACAACTGGCTGCTACTTTCAACAGGCACTAACGGAGCAAAATTGTAAAGGGGTAGATAAAATTATGCTGTTTTTATAAAATAAGTTTACCATCCAAATTGGGAGGAATATATCTGTGATGCCTTAGTCCCAAGGCAGAAAAACTTGAACAAAGATAGGGAGAGAGCACATACGAAGAAGACCCGGCAGAAAAAGAATTTTTTGCTCTTGAACCGGCACCAAGATTAGAAACGGATGATCCTAGTGTTGGAATATTAGCTTTGTTAGAATATGCTGAGTTCCGTGGTTCATCAACGAATAACTCAAGCAGCCGCGCGCCGGATGATACCACCCCTTCATTGTTACTAAGTTCTTTTTTCACGGCGACATTGCGAGCGGCTACCTCACTTGACTGAAAAACATCCAAAGAATTTCCTTCTACAGTTTTTTGTGTGCACTTCGGGGTGGTATGAAGCGCTGATAACCTCTTGTCCAGCAGTTTAGCGTTAACGTCAGAAAATCCCTGTAATTTGCCAGTGGAAGGAGGTTTAGCAGTACTCAAAGGACATTCGTCATTATACAAGGCAGCCTTAGTTTCATACTTAAAATTACAACTTTCGAAGTTATCTTCGAGAGAAGATTTTTCACTATTAATACCATCCAGGTTGCGATGCTCCGGGCGAGGCCTTGTATTATCAACACTTTTGAAGGAGCTATGCTGTGCTCGCGATCCCTGTCCCAGTACCGGCGATTGTCGCTCATTGCCGCTCTTGCCGTTGTGCGCCGTCGTACTTTCACATGCGAACTTGATAGTGACTGGCCCGGCGGCCTCTTTGCTTGTTACGGGCAGTAGCCTGGTTGTGTTCAGAGGTCTATTGCAGTTGAGGCTTTTCCTTGCCAAAGCGCTACTTGGAAGATTCACAGAAAAATGACTGTTATTAGCTATGTTACCGTCTTCTTCGCATTTACGGAGTTTTTCATCAGTTGCCTCGAATATGGGAGAACGCCTAGCTTGGCACCCGATGCAATCCTTGCTACCAGAAGCCATGTTGTAGGCACCAAGTTAAAGCCTTCTGAGTATTGAATATGATGAAGGATGCGATACTACTATTGCAAAGTAACTCAGTGAAAAGTAGGTACTAACTTTGCCAATCACAATAAGTGCTTCGTAACAAAAAAAATTACAATTAGGCTTAATTTGCTTTTTTTTAAGTCTGTGGTCGTGCCGAGTATATTCAGAGATTGATCCATGCATTATGCATCTCAATGGAAAAAGGTTCAAAAGATAATCCGCTGTAATTTAAGCCACAAATAGCTATAGCTCAAGCTGGCGGAACCGTAGTATGCTGCAGGTGGCAGCTTTTTCGAATGTCTATGGCAAAAATTTAGAGCCAAAGCATGCTTTAGAAATAATTTTGCTGGACATCCTTTATAAAATTTTACACGGAGCTCAACCACATGTATTGAGTTTTGTAGTCACAGGTTAAAATAAATATAGCAGAATAGGATGTGCAGAAAGTAAACTAAAAACTTAAAGGGTCAACTTTAACGCTTGGTTCTCCAGGGGTAGCCTTTTTTCATTATTCGAAAATATCTGCTACTGGATGCAAAACAAACGAGCGCCATAGGGTGTAAGTCGAAATGTGCTAGTCTGATGACAAGCCACAATGTCTTACATTCAAAAACAAGGACTAAATTCGCTTTTAAACACTTTTGGAATCCAAATAATAAACCATATAATAAAGCAATTTATTTAAAAGACTCCTAGCTTTGTCAATGCTGAAGTGTGAAATCTTGAAATCCATAAAATTATGACCGAAGCGCGACATACTGTAGAAGTTTTTACCGCTTTTTTAAATTAGCTTTTGTGAAAAAAAAAATGCTCGTAGTAGAAATCGATTAACTCATACAACAAAGCAGGCTCAGTGTGCGTAATTTTTACAAAATAGCTATTAAAAATGTAGCTTATTTTTCTCTCAAATTGATGCTTTTACAGCATGTGCAACTAATTCTTATGGCTGTAACGTTGATAGTGCAACTAAAAAGCGTTTTAAATCTTTTGAATCATTGCTTTGTTCCAGTGCTTTATACACATCTGTATTTCTACCGACTGGCTAAAAACACTTTACTGAATGTGATTCATGAATCGGAGGTTTCCTGAATATGGCTTGCTACTTAATTTTTACTGCATGTCATACTAATTTTAGCCAGCCTGAAGTAAGTGCCACTATTACTAAATTTAATGGTCTAGCAAGTTTGAAAGATAAGAAAAAGGTAGCTAGCAGCATGTAAGTTTTCACAATGGCACTTATAGTAAAACTTTGTATACTTCTAGCCAATAGGGTGATGTACTGTCAAGAAATGCCTTATTTTCAGGCTTGTGCATGGAGTTTTAAAGAGTCGAAGTAACTTTTGCTTATGGCAGTGCTTATTCTTTTCTTTCAAGTGTAGGAAGAAAATTTCAACACTTATTTTACGAGGAATAAGAACCTGCAATCTTTACTCACGATATCCTTTAGGGGGAAAAATTCACTCTGCTTCATATCATATTATATATAAAAAAAAAATTATGTCTCTAGGAAATTCGCACTAATTTTATTTTACCACCAAATTCACTCTAAAAATTTTTTTCACAAGCGTAGATACTCTACTCTGAGATGCGTAGTCATTCTGGCGCAAGGCAAGTTGTGAATACTGCTAAAATGAGCAAACTAATGAAGGAAGCTTAAAAACTGAAATCTGCTGCTCGCTGTCTTGAATTTTTCGAACTGAGTTCCTCAGATATCATGTATTTCTTCAAATTCCTAGATTTTGCAGCAGTATACAACACATTTTTCCTGTTAAGTAAACCTGCAGTGGTTTCGCCAGCAAATCTAGGTTTTCTTTGTTACGAAAAAAGCCTAATCTGCAGAGAATTATTATCCGTTTATTCATGTTCAGGAATAGGTAATTCCTTTGAATCATTGTAAAGCGCGTAATTCTATTCTACACTTGCTCTTAAATATAAGCAGCGGATAGAAGAAAGCCTTGAAAAGCGGGAGTGCCCAAAAAATGCCCCGGCATATGCCCTCGTTCCATTATGCGCTACAAAATACGAGTCAGCACGAGGCGAAAGTGGTGTTTCGGATGTCCTCTTACTCCCTTAAATATCATAGGGCAACTACCTTTCTAAATAATGCTTTTTTAATTTTCATATACTGGCAGAACAGCAAAGTAAGGTTTTTTCTTCCTGAGAGGATTTCTCCTTCTAGTAGGTAGACTATACGAGGATCTTGATATGGTGGTCTCAAAAAGTGTTGCTGTTTCCCACGGACAGAACAATGACCATGCTACTAGTATTAGGTAAGGCATGTGGCCCATAAAGCTGTTCTTGTAATATGATTTCACACTGATTTAATTTGGCAAAGACGGCGCAAAATTATTATACCCTACAAACAAGAAAGATTTTTCAGCCCAGTAAGAGGTGTGTCTATAATTTAAGGTACTATACGATTTAACCATCAGTTGTTAGAGTAGATCATTTCTGAATTCAAAATCATGTGGCAAACTAATGAGGAATATCGAGTGATTTTATCTTCGTCGTACATTCGTTGCAACAAGCTAGAAAACTAAAAAGTACATGGCGAGCTGTAAAAGCTCACTCCAATTTCTACACATTAATTAGGCGACCAAACCAGGCAGATAAGCCTATCGCTTTCCATTTATCCCATGCAACTCTTAAGAAGACGCAGATATAGGAGCCGAATAATCACTAATATAATGGTTTAAAACGAAGAAGGGAACATTTATTACTGTGCTGTCTCCGGCGCAACCGCGTTAATATGTTATTGCAACTCCTAGGTATATTATTGTAGAAATTAAAAGTTGAGGGTATGAAGAAGCTATATAAATGCCAGCATAATCATTTCAACTTTTCATTCTTCGGCCACGATTCCTTACTTAAAGATTTCTCATTGTGAATAATAAAATTTTTTGCTCATGGAGAACATCTAAAGAGATGTGCATGTGTAAGAAGATGTGAACTCGGTTAATGTGTTAAAATTCAGCTGCAAGCTTCTCCCTCATACAAATAGCCGCTGAACATTTCTGAGCTGTCGCGAGTGGCAGAACCCAGCTAGGTGGTTGAGCTGTAGCAGCAAACTTTCATGAAATATTGACATTAAAATGTATAAAAAGGCAGAAGTAATCTCGTGGCTTAATTTTTGTGTACTATACGTTACGAGCTAACTTGAAATGGGGTGATTAAAGAAGTTGCCTGTCTCATATACATTTAAGCTTACAGCGTCTTGTGGTAGGCTCTCCAAATTGAGAAAAAACTTTCCCTTCTTCTATAAGGTATATTTACACGAGCAACATTTGTGCGAGGGCAATGTTGGCCAAAGGCATCTGTTCCCCCAAAATGATGCCTGATACCTCATCTGGAGGTGACTTCATTGCACACGCTCGTAAATACGCAATAATACTTTTTTCCAAAGCAACGAGTGTTACATCTCACTTGACGTGTCATGCTGTCCATAAGATAGGTTTAATGTGATTCCAGTATGGAAGTAATTACAAAGCCGCGCGGCTCGAAGGTTACGGTAAAAAAAGGTGCTAGCATAGCCCAGTTTTGAGTAAAATTTTGCTGTGCACTTCATTAAGCCAACGTTACCTCCCCATAATTTCCGGCCACTGCAAGGGAGCTCTATTGCCCTCCAAGGTCACGTAGGATGGCATGTGCCTAACAAGCAAATTTTAGGGGTATGATCATCATAGGTGCCTTCAATTTAGAGTTTTTGTGGTGCTACTTATTATATCCTCTCTCCCATAAAATGAGAGTCGCTGATAAAATATTTGATGCGGTGCAACATGACGTCTAACAGAGGCGAAATGGTCAAGTGGCTATCTGCCAAACTAAGCGTGAAAAAGCCAGAGTTCGATGCCTAAGTATTTCGTTTCCGCTGCTTCGTAAGAATAGTCTCACAAGTATTATATTGCTACATTTTAAGAGTGTGCTGTAGGGTATTCTTAGAGCAAAATCCTGATCTCCACAATCTTAAAATTTTGCTACTATGTCACCCAGATAGATGTGACAATCCTACAGCGTTGCAGCTCGAGAATGCTACCAATCGCCTAGATTTTGTTTCACAGCTTTGCGTGACTCATTCAAAAACAGTATTTTCAAGTATATCATGTTGAGTTTTTTCTTGTGAGTTTTAGCATTGTTTCAGTGGTTTTTTTACTTCCTTCTAGCAAAATATAGCCTGATTTTATCCGATATTGAGTTATACCATTCTGCAAGGAATATTTCTAATAGAGGTATCAGTGATCACAATTAATACTCGTGCAGGAAACCTCTTTTGTAGAAGATTTCTGATCTTTTATGATTACATTGCGCAATTTGCGTTGTCTAAATATCTTGATAGCTATTATGGGTCGATAGGTTAGTCTATTTACCTAACTTATGTGCATCTTCATGCAGTCGCATAGAAAAACAGTTCTTTGCACTGAGAAAGATTCTAAGTGCTCCGCGGTGAGGCTTAATGCAATTTTAATACTATAAAATAATTTTAGTTTTCTGCTTTATCTTGTTCTACTTTCAGCGTACCAGCATCCTGCATGAACTAATCTTGGTTGCGTCTCGTTTCTGCATGTGCTACAATTCATTGTTGAAACTGTTTAATCGCGCATTAAACTGTGCTGCTCATCTTTTGATTCTTCCACATTGCTATAGATCAAATTACTTATCCTAATTGATAGTGGCCTATTTGAAATATTTCCTGTGTTTAAACAGCCTACCCCAATTTACACTCTACTTTTTAGTACATTTAGAACATTCTGACTGCAGTGTCTCCGTTTGCTCTAAAGCTTCTCTAAAATGCAACAATGCAAAATTAGTGCTGTTTAGCTTGAGGAAATAAATTGACATTTTAGTAGCCTTTTTATGACCAGCGAATTGTAAGATTTATCAGATAGTTTGATCTGCTATGCCAATACGTTATTGCTGCTAATTTGGACTATTTAAAAATACCATTCGGAGCATTTAAATCGCATTTTTGGAAAATAACAGCCAATTTCCTTTTTTGGTAGGTGCATCAGTCAGAATTTATCTTTTTAAAGTTCTGCTGGACTATATATGCCAGTTTCTAGAGGAATAAGCCGTTTTCACAGAATATCCGACTTGCAATGCAGATTCGAGAGGATTCATCATGCCTCCACTTTTGGTAATAAAATCAGCTAACTATTTCTGAGCTTTGCAGCAGCGTACACAAATGATTTAGTAGCATGCCGCGCTTGCAGATGTTTACTCCTAATTTGGACTACTTGAAATTATATTTTCGGCATGAAATTCTCCGTTTAAAACTCATATTCTGGCCATGCAAGGCTTTTTTGAAACTGCGATGGTTTTTCAAACAAGCCATAAGAGCTGGATAACCAGGCCAAAATATTCCCTGTACTCAAGTTTTCTCTATAAGCTTTAATATAACTTTTTTTTCAGTATTTTACTGAACACTACATTGGAGCTAATGATTTCATATTTCTTGTGAGTGCTTACACAAAGTAAAGGCGTAAGTAAAGGATTAAAATTTCGAATGCACATTCACTGAAATTAACTAAGCAGTGTTGCTTATGTTTCGCTACAACATCTAAATGAAATGCACCTAGACCCTTTATATAATCTCACGTTTTACTGCTTAAAAATTACAGCCGGTGAAACCCGCGTTTAAATCTGGGTAATGGCCTAACCCTTCACTATACATATATAGATATATTTACTTTTAGGCAAGAAAAAAATACCACTGAATGGTGTGTAACGAGGCTCCAAAACCTCGTAAAGAACTCTAAAAAAGCGGTGCTGAATGGTACAGCTATGCTTCAGTTTCAGGATGCTTCCGTAAATGGAGAGGTTAAGTAAAATACAGCTAGTTAACGCCACAAAACACGCCCAAGTTTCTGCGACAACTGAACTATGTTTTATGCCTAGCAAAATATTTGGATACAAATTTCGCTTGTGCGGGCATCTAGAAACTCAAGCAATAAAACACTTAACCCCACTTTAACATGCTTATTAATGTAGTGGTTCTTTTTTTGGTACCACTACAGTGGGGCTTGCTTGCGATGCTAGTAAGTCTTACTGACGGGCATCCTTGCATGGACTGATTTTACGAAACCCCCAAACGTTGCAGCGATTCATCTTTATTGTGGCAATGTGCTGCATTGCTTACAGGCGGCTATTATCCATAAAAAACTAAGGAAGATCCCGTATTGTCATTTGACTTTACAGTCAGAATGGAAAGGTCAGCAGCCGTGTTCGCATGCCGCTCATACTATGCCGAGCACAGTATTTAGAGAATATCTACCATCATAGAGTTTCTGTGTTTTCTCAATTATTAACTCAAGTCATTCTCCCATTGTTACTTTTTAGTCTCATTTCTTTAATCACAGTGTCATTTAAAAATATTTTTCACCCTCGGTAGATGTTCGGTCTTGAAGCATCGGCAGGATGATTATTTCAGTTGTAGATAGTTTCGACTATCTCGTATGACCGCCTGGAAAATACGTTTCATTTAATCCAAGCACAACGGGCATTCACCAACCCGGTAGAAATATAAGTAATTTCAAGCTTGCATAATAGGGGGGGCGCATACCAATCTAAGCAAACTTTGCATAATGATGTTGCACGGCACACCATAGGTCCAATAAGCAGCATAAAAAAATTCTAGCACCTATTTCTTTATCTCAATACATCTCGGCTAAAAGAAATGAAAGTCAAAAATATCGGCATTATAAACTGAAAGAGTTGTGTAACTTCCTTATTCTCAGTAACCGCCAGAAACACGGAAGGTATAGTGTTGTGCGACTTATATGGAGAGGTGCGAGTCCCTACAATATCAACCGAAGACGACGATTTCCAGATTAATTATTCCCATGCAAAACTGAAGTATCCACAAATTCAGGAAAGACTTTACGAAGCAGTCAAACTAGAAGGAAAAGAACACCTAGCTGAAATTTTCAAGCAATTTCTAAAAGAATTTTCATGCGTCTCCTAGATTAGCATTGGATATTTTCTTAAACATTAATCCCTGAGAGTCCAAATGCCTACTTAAGAGAGCAAGCGCATATATTGACCCTTTGACGTGTGATAAAAGCTTTAAGGCATAAAAAATGCCGCCATGTTATCTCATCTACCTGGTATAACACGAGCTTCTACTTTTTCTGCCAGGGTTTTCAGCCTCGGGTACCCAACTACCTTGGCTGTTATAAGTTATTTTATGGTCAAGGGAAAAATAATCACTTGAAAGTAACCATGCTCAAATTAAATTTGTTCACGCACGTGGAACGAACACCTGAGAAGAAACATACAAGTTATTTTTACGTGCAAGAGTGCATTCTTTCAGAACGTGAAAAGCATAAAGCTCTACTCGCAAGCTAATGATTTCATTAAGCAATTAATGTGGGTCATCATGATTTCTAATAAACATAAGAATTAATACCATTTCAATTGAAACTAGAACTTAATACTGGAAAGCAAAGTAAATGAATAAAAGAAAACAAGGCATTTAATGAATTTTGAATCTTTCAAAATTAATTCACAAACCTGAGAGAGGTATTATAGTAAGCAAAGGCTCAGTTGAATCCTCCCCATCTTAAATGCACAAAAACCAAATAGAGCCTCCAGTGCATTTAACTTACGGCAGCAATAACTAAGTAGCTGATACGATAGAACAAAGTACCCAATTTCCCCGAAGCCCGCAACAAGGATAGTATGCTTCATGAGGGTAGACAAAATAGAGCGAAAACTCCAATGTCTACAATAGAATCATACCTTTAGTGCAAAATTTTTCCCATACAGTTCAAGGCACTCAACAAATGAAAAAGCATTCAAAGACACCTCAAAATAATCAAGATTAAGCACCTTCCCAGAACTCAAAAATAAAACCCAGTCGAAGCAAATTATTTAAGTAGTCAACCTTTCCATAGTCCATTGAGAACCTTTTCAAGTACCTCACAATACGCCGGGTGTGATAGTTACATAACCGCGAGAATTCTTCGGATAAAACTCTACGGTGTAAAATAGGCTAACGATAAGCGGGCAGGAATATATAATTCTTTGTAATATTAAGATAGGTATCATGATTTGCCAAGAACATGCATCAAGCAATACTTGCACATCGCCAACCTAAAAATACATTCAGAATGGGCTGTGTTATATTCTAATCAGCGAATTTAACACCGTGCCCTTAAAATTTCAGAAGTGAGCTCTCAAAGAAGCAAACAACCCGTTCATTGGTTGAGAGCATGTCTAAAACAGCAAAGGCTGAGATATTTAAAACTGAATAAATAAAATTCATAAGTTATGTGTGCCGAAAAAAAAGGAGCTTTTTACGCTGCAAGCCAACTATAGGGGTAAATATAACGCAGTAAGAAATAAATCAATTAAGGCGTACATACTATACCCCTTTGTTGGCTCAAAAGTATGGCGAAAGCGATTCTAATAAGTCAGAGAAAGTATATCTACCTTGAGCGCAACATTCACGGGATTCCTGGAGCAGTACTGGCAAGAAATCCCAAAAGTAATTATAGTACACTAAACTATCAAAACGTTATAGGAGAAACAAAAAAAGAGGCCATAACAAGTGAATTCAAGCATGATTTTTGATGCTAACGAATAAAAAAAATAATGCTAAAGCTCAAACACTTATTCGCTTACAACAAAGGGATTGCAAAGCTTAATTTACTCGGCTGCAGACCCGGATTTCGCATTATTGCAATTTACTAATTCAATTAAATGGGGGTAAAAATCTAAATATCGGTGCGATCCCCATGTGAAATCGACGTGACTAAAGTTATGCCAAATTTCAACTGCCTCAAGGGTTCTCAGATTATTTATTAGCAGAAGAGCTGATTCTAAACTATGAATCAAATTATCAATATCTCCGAAAAAAGCATAAACAGGGCAAGAAACATTAGGGAAGGAGTAGAATATTTTATCCCCTAGATCGTCTGGTTTATAATTTCTCAGTTTCCCTGCAGTAAAAACCTCTTGCCAGTGCATCAAGTTCATCTGGCTAGTACTGCCGCTTGGTGTACTTCTGAAAATCATCTTCTGCTGCGAAGTTTCTATATGACCCCAGAAAAATTTCATTTTTGTCTTCACCACAAACTCTGCTAATATAGTCAACAAAAAACCAGGTAAGTATCGTTCAAAGAATTTTACCAGAGAAATTGAGGTACAAGTAAATTTGACGGCACACCGAAACAAAAAAGTTAATACATGTGAGCCCTGCTGTAAATTTTTAACACTTAGGGGAGGGACAATCAAGTAAAGTTCCGATATACAAGACTTGTGTGCCGCTATCGACGAAGCTCCGTCCGGCTTGAAAATTACTCTACTAGGTAGAGATGAGCACTTTTTCCATTGCCCAGAGTTTGCTGATATATTAGAAATTGCTTCTTTATGACTTAATCTGGAATACTGCCCAAGGCAAGTTTGCCATTTCACCAAAGGATGTGGCAAAACAATATCGCCCTCGTCCGACACAGAACTTGAAAATTTAAAAAAGTTTAGTGGATCTAAATCAGAGGTTCTAGATTCTTCCTGAGTAATATTCAAAGGTTTCATATCATTATCTGGAAACTGTATAGCACTAAATTTTCTATCTGCAACAGCATCAGTAGGAACTGCATTGGCACACATTGCAGCACTTTTAACAAAGTACACAGGAGTAGATATCTTTTTTTCCAAAGAAACGTTATCATCTGCAGTTGGTCTGTACGTATTCCGCATTGAAAATTCTCCCTCTTTGCTTAAAGATGCAGCTAAAAGAAGTTGAATGGCTCCCTGTGAATGCCCGATACATATTACTGGAATCTGCGAGTTCCTCGTACTTTGAATATGAGATAAAATAGCGGGTATATCTTTCTTTGCCATGTCCTCAAAACTCCATTTTTCAAGAGCTGTGCCTCTAAAATTTCGATACAAGCTCTGAATTCTTAAAACTTTTAAAAGTAAAAGGACAGCTAAAAAGTATACCGTAATGTAAAAAACATATCCGAAATTAGGACCATTTGAAACCCAGTTCATAAAATAGTTCGGTCCAAATAGACTGCCAGCAAGCGAAAAATATGTGAATAAAACCGAGGCATGTGGAAACTTCACAAGAAACAATGAATTCAACGCACAAAAACTCTTAAAAACTACTTGAAAAAAAAAGAATAACACGAATGGCGCAGCAACAATTACGCCATATTGATGGAGGCAATAATTAATATAAATTATACTTCTGCAAAATAGAAGATAGCAATGACGGATAATATACACACCTATCCTAACAAAAAGAACATATTTTGTATTTGCCACTTTCCCCACGCAGTCCCCGGAAGGGGAATATAAGTGCTCATCCGCACGGTGAGCTTCCGAGGCGGGCCCTTCCACATCCTTCGATAATCCTTGGCTCGGTAAAACTGATCTAAGCGAAAACTCATTCCCCCTATTATTACCAAGCCAGACATCATACCCACAATGCAGCAGTAATACTGGAAGGCTTTTTTCACCCTGAACTACCCAGTTAAAAGAAGACTCTAAAAGCCCATGTTGGAGTAATACTGGTAATTTCTTTGATAAGGGAAGGAATACATCCCTTTCATCAATACTGGAGGCCAACTTTTCTTGCTTTCCAATCTTGTTAAGTAATTCCCTATCAGATGGTAGCCGAGTCGAAACACTACCCGTATACCATCCGTTGATATACACAGGATGAATTGCACAGAGCAAATTATAAATCCAGATTAGGATGCTGCTAAACAAACTCGTGAACATACAAAAAAAAAAAAAAAGAAAGTTCCAAAGGAATTCTTTGCTCCGACCTCAGCATCGTAAATCCGCCACTGTGTCTTCGAAGCCAGCTTCCTAGACATAGCAACATCAAACGAACGCTTTACATCCTTGTCTCGCGCATCAATTTGGGTTTTTATAACGTCTTTTCGACGCATCAAGCGATGTATCGTCAAATCATAGCCGTCATCAGTCTTCACAGAGTGACTGGATGCAATTACACGCCCCTCGGAGACTTTGTGCAAGTGGAGCTGCACACGATCCATGTTGTTGGCATCGTGTTTAAACAATTCTCAGATTATTCAAATATATAAAATTGCCAAAGAGTAAGATCCCAGGCACAGCTTAGCAAATGAAGCTGAATCCTTTTAGTTTAGCAAAGAACTAAAATTACTGATGCGATAATTTCTTCACCTGCCACCATATCCCAGGGATGCCTGAAATAAAAAGTATGCAAGGATTTAGAATCTGAATCATCATGTGTGACGATGACGTCTCAGGCACTGCTCATGTATTGGCAGTATTTACAGCTAGTTAGAAAGGGAAAAGGAATGCAAAGAGCGGAATGAAAACTAGACGCAGAAAACTCAAAACCTCGCCGTACAGAGAGCTAAATTATGTACCGCAACTTGTAAGTACTGTGCCTCCAGGAAACGAAGCGGCAATAAACATCCGCGCGTGCTTATAATAACATCACACAAAAAACTGGATGATGTTTACACTTTATTTCGCAACGCACGATTTCAAGAGAAAGCCGCTTGGTAATAAAACCCCTACGATTTTTCTTTTCGTTAGATACCTGCTTAACTTCCAAGAGCTTCTCCAAAAACTTATAAATAGTACGAGCAGGCTTCCCACAACAAATTTGCTCATGACAATTACATTGTGGACTCAGCTAAGCATATTATATCACTTGAGGGGAAGACATGTGCATGCAATAGTCATTATTCCAGCATCAGCAAGAGAATGAGGGTAAATATCATCATAGGATGCTATTACATTAGGGATAAAATAATATTTTATGAAGCGTATGGCATCAAGTGAAGCCTCTGTACGCAGCAATATTAATTTTACTATATTTCTTGCTCTTACCTCAGGCTCCCTTCAGTTATGGTTTGCTCACTGCGTGATAACTCCTACTAAAAACTGCCGCAGTTGGCGCATCGATGAGCCTTAGAGAGCTCTCCGCGAGATCTCGACTTAAGTAGCTAACAAAAAAGTAACACCTAAGGTTAATGGCTACCCATCTCAACTTGGAGTTACTCGGGCTAAGTGGTCACCATCTTTGCCCGCTCGTGTAGTAGGTTTGGACCGCAGCGTATATAACGCCTGCTAACAATAATAGTGGGCTTGTATAGTCCTATACAATGTGAGTCTGCATTTCGTATACAGTATGTGTGTTTGTAATCATATACTGTGTATGCGAGTGCATTAACATACAGTGTGTGGGTGCATTAATATACAGTATGTGGTTGCATTAATATACAGTGTGTGTGCGCGTGTGTATTCATTTACAGTGTGTGTTTTTATTCATATACAGTTTCTGTATGTGCGTTCATATAAAGCGTGTTTGTTTGTGTTCATATACAGCAAAGAGTTTTAGTGAAAAATATGATGGGAAAGTTATGGTGAAACAGTTCTTGGCTAAGAAAAATTAAGTCAGGTAAAGGCTGCCACCAAGTGGAGGCTTATGTGCCGAGATATCATTTGATATTCTCTGGTGGAACAAGAAAATCGTTTTTGATTGCATATTTTTGCAACTCCAGCCACCATATCCCTTGCAATTACCAGTCATAACAACAAGGAAAACTTTTGTTCGTCAAGCTTTGTGGCATTACGTAGTTCCAATATGCATTTTGGTGCGATTTTTAGAATCTTGTGGATAAGATGCACTAGACTATCTAGGTCATAATGATATCGGCATTCGATATAGGGTTTTTTCTCCTAAACATAATTTATGATAGAAAAACCTGATCCATCGTGAGCATACCACTGAAGAAAAATTTCAGGTTTTTCACTGTGGTCGTATACTCAGCCATCGTTGGTTCTGTCTGGTCATTTCTGAAACTCAGGTTGATAACCCCTAAGGAAATGAGCAACTGTTATATATATTTCGAACGTTGCATTTATTTCTTCGGACTACATAGACCCACCTGGACTTCGATTTCAGTAAAAGTAGCGCCGACAAATTGGCAAGACATAATCATCGGAGTAGACGGTGCATCATAATATCGATTGAACTCCTTGTATCTGCTTTAAAATCTGTAGCAGAATGAGCCCAGGCCAAAAATCGATTATATAATTACAGCAAAATAGGACCACAAGAGAAATTCATGGCTTCGCGAATTACGTGAAGGGCATCATAAAACGTCTTCCGCATGTAGTCTTGGTTTTTGATAGTGTAAAATTTATCGTGATAATGATGAATTACTTCAAGTGATTGCCGACACTACTCCACGCACAATTGACTTCTGCACGACATTTTATGTACAGCTTCACTTGCTATTTTCCCTTTTCAAGTAATCTTCTTTATTAACGCAACCAGATTCTTTCGTGCATTTTAAGGAGGCGTGTCCTACGCTGTGGGGTTCCCAGTAGCTAGTCGAAATATCACCTATTCCTATTTCCCACATTTGTACTGATTGCCAATGATTAAAAAAAAATAGCATACATGCATTAGTTTCACTCGCTTTTCTACCGGAGGACTTTGCATACTTCGTACACGTAGGCAATTGTCAACACCGTATGGCGCGATGATGTCCCAAGACCTAAATTGTACAGGCAGGATACACGGACAATCTTGCTTTTCACTGACATGAGTCCCTGTTCGTCGGCTCCTAGCCCAAGTTAAGCACCAAATAATGCTGGGTGTTATATGAAGATATAATGGCAGCCGGCCTCAATCTTCATGATTTGCAAATAATTGAATCTTGAAAAAAGCTCTATAGTTCGCTTCCTTGTGATGCTGTCAACGGCTTCTGCAAAATTTTGATTGTATAGGAGCTGGATGCTCGGCAGAGTTATGCGGCAGGAACAATTCTTTAAGTCTTACGCTAAACTCAAATCATTGTATAAACACGAAGCTGCTGCGCACTGCCTTGCTCGCCCGAAGCGACACTTGATCCTGATACAAGCTGAAAACATGTAATTGCCACTTGTACGGCTTCGAGCGGATTTCGCTCTACCTAAAGCCTGTTTGTGAAATGTGATTGCTATTTGTTCTTTGGTTACTGTTGATCTTTTCCTGAAAGGGAACACTTTTGAAGTTTAGTTCAGATAGTAAGATAATGGTTGCTAGTATGTGAATGTCATTTGGTACTCATTACTTCGTAGGCAAGGAAAAGTTACTCCAGAGGCGACAGATTTGGTTGAAGGTCTTATCCTCACTTGATAGTAGTTATTGTTAGCACCGCAACAGTCATGCTGAATTTCGGAAAGATTTTTCCGCTGTTTTGATTAAGAGGGTACAGAAATTCGCGTAAATAATTCTGGCTACCGATTCAGCAAAAAAGGCAAAGAGGTTTTCAGTATTGCCAGCATTGTTCGACGTACTGGTTTGGTACTACAGCTTCTCAGTGGGAAAAGGATATTAAATATATGGTAATTCGGCTGTCATCCTACTGAGCTGGGCAAGCACATAATGATCTTAATAGCCAATGCTTTATTCTACCTTAGTGAAGCTCATAAGCTTCTTTTTTGAGAACTTTTCCAGAACTTCACGAGGTTCCTTTAAGAAAAATGTTGGGATAGGCATTTTTTTTGTTTCGGAGCAACTGGTAGTGCTGTTTTCCTTCAACGGGAAACCATGGAATACCATGGGCATCCCTTTACACATGAAAAAATTATGGTTACTTCTGGAAAGCAATGGCCTTGATGTCACTGATGATTCAAATATTTACGAGAAATGGACCTACGATAGTATGAGGGAAGCGTATAGCTTGAGCACCAGTTGCCAGGCTGAAACTCCTCTCTTTAAACAGAAAAGCGGCATCCGCGGCTCCTTGAGAGGTTTGTGATGGCATGCATGCTTCTGTATTGATACGAATAGAGTCACAACATGGTTTATAATCCAAGTGTACTATTTGAGGCTATGAGTGTTATGTAATGGCCATCGCATTTTTATAGGATTATGTTTGTACGCACTCCATTTCTGCTTTCACTTTTATTTTGTTGCTATACATGTTACTGAAGAATAGAATTGCCTCAAGGTGTTAATAATATGTTCAAAAAAATATATTTGTTTTCGTTCATTGATATACACCAATAATTGTTATTCCATTCAGCAGCCGAAGAAATTGCATCATATCCGCCCTTGGATATGAGTAAGGGTCTCACGAATACCTCAGATGCAGAAGGAATAGCTTCAAATGCCGAGATAAGATTGTTGCACATTGAGGAGGTCCTTTACTGCATGCAGGAAAATGTGGAATTATACGTAATTGATGCCTACTCAGGAACACTGCTTGGAGCTGACGAGTTGCTAGAAATGGTATATTCCACGGAAGCCGGCATAGAGGTCAGAGGAAATATCAGCTTCAAATCCGCAAAAAATCCTGGTGCCTCACCAGATTTTATGAGTGTGCAGGGGGATAACGCACTAGGTGGATATTTATTTGATTCACAAAAAACTGATTATTTGAAATGCAATGCTTTGCCTGGTTCTAATAATATCTGCAGAAAGGTCTGGAAACTAGCGGACTACATTTCTTCAATAGATAGTTGCCAAGAGGATTTTTCCATGGACTTGAACTTTTCTTCCAGCTCTTCAGTAGCACATGCCTCGACTAATGCAGTTGAAAAAGTGTCATTTCATCCATCCACTCAATCTCAAAGTCAGGAAATGGAGCTCTCACAATATTCCATAGAATTTCTTCGCAAGCTTATTGATTTATTTATGGCCTATTCGACGGGTAGGTATAGTTTTGTCCCTCCAAATATAAAGGATTACTTATTATATTCAACTTTTCGTAGTCTCGGCTATACCCTTAATCGGCAGTTTGATATCTTGAAGCGAATTTTTGAAGTGAGAAAACTTGGTACTGCAGTGGATATAAATATTTTGCAAATTCTAGCACGGATTGTAGCTCCAAATTTGAAAGAGTCTCCTTGTACTTCGAAGTTGGGAAAGCCACATAGTTGCGAAATGGTGGGAAATCCGATAAATTTGCGAGGACCTAAAAAGTGCTGCTCAGAAGTGACTGATCAGCATTTTTCCCAACTAAATCCAACTTTTGAAGGGTGCAAAGATAAT
The DNA here is from genome assembly GCA_015657535.1 of Nephromyces sp. MM_2019. Classification (NCBI taxonomy): domain Eukaryota; phylum Apicomplexa; class Aconoidasida; order Nephromycida; genus Nephromyces; species Nephromyces sp. MM_2019. The sequence goes on from JADHZB010000779.1 coordinate 50,973, forward strand.
CCCGCCTGTAGTTCTCACGAATTAAATTTTTTAAGCCGCCTGAAGAGCAGGCGAGGATGCCTTCAATCAGATCTCCTATTGTTAAACCTCGTTATATCACCAGCTGTATCATCTACTTGTAGAAAGGTTTTAAAGTTTTTTTTTCATGAAAGAAATTCTCATAATCCGTGCGGATGCAGTGAAAGCTTTATTTGGGAAGATGACTCAGACATCAATGATTCTAAGAAGCTTTGCTGGGTGGACTCATTATCCTTTTTTAAGAGTTTAATGCTTATAGATAGCTCTCAGCTTGCTGGTCTTGCCTCTAGCTCATCCCTCGGTGGTTGTGATACATCTTCAAAACTTGGTACACTATCCAAGGATTTTTTGTCTAATCAAATTATGGCTATAGAAAGCATGGAAAAAGCAGAAGCAATGCCTCATTTTTCTTTTAAAAAAGCTTTACAGCTGCTTAGAGAATTTTTACCATGCAATTTCTTAAAATCACTAAAAAGATATGCCGATAGCGTTGATTTGGATTTTACTTCAAGGGGTATTTTTGAAGGCAATGAGCTTTTCTCTCTAATTCAGCACGCAGTAGTCTCTCAAGCGGATGAAATTTTACTTTCTTTGAAGAATCCGATTATGATTTTGAGGGATGAGCTTCCAGAAAGCTTATATGAAACAAACAATAGTGAGGCCCCCTCTTGTACGTTTCCAAGCTTATCAATTAAACGCATGTTTAACGAGGATTACCAAAAAAAATTTTCATCGGAGCAAGAGTTGTACCGTGTTGTTTTATGCTCGCTTAACAATGTGCTTGCTACAAAGAGTGAAGATTTCTGGGCCGGCCGTTCCATTTGGCAAGTACTGCGTATCTACAAGGCACCTAAAATCGCCGTAAACTTTTGTGTGTTTACAGTCAACGCTGATGAAAGCGTCACGAAGTGTCTTTCCTCTTATTCTTTGTTACATAGTAGGCGTTTTCTGGATGGGCTTTTTACAGGTACCACTACCAAAAATAGAAGTTCCATACTTGAAGGCTTTCCTTTTGGCAAGAGAACATCTGGCAACGAAGAGGAAGAAGATGTGTTAGTAGCAGTGTTCTCATCTGTTCAATTTCTTTTTTTGAAAGTGGCATTAGTTGGCGAATTTTAATTTTTGCCTTACTCTTATTGTGATTCAAGTAATTTTTCCTCTTTACTGCACACCACATAATACCAACACGGTTTGTTTGCTCCAATAGAATTGATTCCGCGATAGTGCTTCAAACTTTCGATTTACTCCTATTCAACATCCTTACCTATGATTTTGGTAGCAATTTTCATTTATTTTGAGAAAATCGCATTTTTTCAGAGTAGAAACTAGCTTTTTTAGTACATCAGGGAATAATTTGAGGAAAGCTGTTATTCATATAGCTCGAGTACATCCATAGTGGGAAACTCTCATGCGCCTGGGCTTGCTTAAATCCCCAAAACTTTACAAAACCTTAAAAATATCTTCTAAAAAGATCAGTTACCTCGTGGACTGTTTTAAACGGGTGGAAAACAAAAATAAGTGGACCACATGCTGAATTTAAGTGTGTGAATCATCTAGATCCAAGCAAAGTAAATTGTCCGGTATGGCTAGTTTATTTTTTAAGAGCACATTAAATAATAAACGGCGGTCATGAATTCATCGTGAATTATGGAATTTTAGTCCTCAGATGAATTTTCTCACTATTTGAATACAGGTAAGAGCTTTAGGATTTCCTTGGAGTACTTTTGACTTATGCACTTATGTTAAATAAGAGTCTAGAAATAGCACATCATATTAGAAAGCTTAATTTCGGATTCTAGGAAGCAGCGGTTGTGATTATTTTTGCGTGAAAGAAGTTACTAATGGTCCAAGCTAAAAATGAGAAAATCGAAGGCGCTAATATGATGCTGGCAGATTTCAATCGATATTTGTAGCCCTGTTGCAATGCTTCAGTCTACGAAAAAATAGCTTCACCAAAATTACTTAAATAAAAAAATTAATGCATAATTAAACAATAGTTTCATCAGATTTAACTCTTGTGATGGTAATTTTGGTGGACCGTAGAGGCCGTCAAAGTAATTCGGTTCTTTGCATAAGTACATGCTCAAATTAGAATGTTGTCTTTGGTCATTACAACTGCTAGGAAAGCGAATCTCCACCGTTTAATTCAAGAATTTTAAATCAAACATCGTGTCATCAACTCTGAAGGCAACTAGAAAATGAAATGATGGCACTAGCATGATACTATGCTTGGGGAATTAGAACTTGCTACCGTAGCTAAGGGTAATTTAAATTTTTTAATTTTTCCCCAGGTGAACCTTTGTATTTCTGTAACTGTGAAGAGATGCGGGAAATCCCAATAACTAAGAAGAAATGCTTACTGAAAGAATTGATATTTAAGCAAACTGTTACGCACATTGGAGCTAAGAAATTGCACGCATGGTTTTAGTGATACTTCGCCAAGGTCGTCAGATTCTGACAAACTTTGAATTTTTTTATGTCATTCATGCATAAGTTTCATTATTGCATGTAGTTTTATCGATACTTTGATTTTTTCGTTTCGTTGTGCCAAGAGTTTCAGTATACATTAATTTTTGCGGCAAATTATCCGCTAAGTCTTAATAAAAATTCAAAATCATCCGAAAGCAAAACTGGGCCAGTGGGGTTCTAATGACGTCACAATGGTTATTGTTAATAATGCAAAATAACGCGGAAAAACAAAACAGAATTTGCGGGTTAAAACTGTTCTGTTACGAAAACGCTGTTTCTAGTAATGGTGCTGAGTGGTTTAATTTTTTTCTTCTACGGCTGATATGGTCGAATTTTGAATTATTGTATGGGTTTTTACGCAATAATTTTGATGTAGTATTCACATGAAACTTCGTCTACTTAAGTCCAAACGGGAGAATCTGCCGGTTTCAAGCCTCAAGCTACCTACCTCTGTACTCCGGTTACCATATGAACTTAACCAATATATATTCTAATTCTACCTTAATAATCAAAGATAAAAGCTATCCATGTCTTTTTTTAAGAACTTTCGTACAAACTTAGACGCTGTATTTGAATATAAATATAAATCAGTATTATCGGTGATATTCTTAGCTAAGTATAAAGTAGTACAAAGGGAAAATGTAATAAAACATCGAAGAAATGGTCATTTATATAAAAAGCTGCAAAAAAGTGTTTGGCCGTTGCTTTGCTAGGCGAAAATCGTGATACCGCCCCACAAGCAAGATATCAAAGAATGTATCGTAGTACCTATTTATGTTTAGTATAGTTTACTACCGTTTTTCACTCGAGGAGGACCCTGATTTCCAAAGAAATAAGTCCTCTGCGGGAGACGCGAGCTACAATATACTCTTAGTTTTCACCTGATATTACGGCAAGCTATTGGAGTAACAGTGTAATCAGAACTGTTACATGAAATAGCACTGTCGATGCTCCTTAATATAGCAGCATTTTTCCTGTTGAAGCGATGCTCGCAATAGGAAATCAACCCCTAATAAAGTCTTATTCTCTCGTCACATGGTCAGGTACAAAAGCTCAGCTCTCTCTCCCTTTACTTGACAAGTTGACCAGATTTTACTGGCTTTCCTTCATGAAGGGCATCTATGGGGAAAATTTTGCCTGCATGTCTGATAGATTCAAATTACAACTAGTAAGATGATTTTTCAGTCTAAAACTCTTCAGTAGTTTCACGAGATTTTCATGTGTTAGATACAAATCAAATATATTTTTAAGATGATTACAAAGTCCAAGACTCTTCAGCAGTTTTACGATAACTTCTGGCTCTGCAAGTATATTGATATCGGATTGAAAACAAGCCTGGTCTCCAAGCATGGAAGACGCTCTTTAAGTCGACATTGGGGTTGTGCTTCTGACATAAATTGCCTTCGTTTGTGTGGTTTCACAAAATTTTACAGCCACCAACCCACCACTCCATATAAGCGAAATCACAAAGGTTTAAGGAGAAAATCTAACAGTTAAGCATATTGCGAATTAAAAGCCTATGCCAATTTATTTTTTGCGTCTAAAGCATCGGTTTGATGCAAAAGAGCTTGATTTCACAATGTAGCTTGAAACAATGTGCATAATGTATGCTTTACCTGCAGTATCAGTCTATTATAACGCATTCTAAAACTCCAGCGAATTGCAAAAGTTTGCTCAACACTCCAAGGCGCTGTTGGGGCTAATGCAGGTTCACAAAAATTCCCTACCTGCATATACATAGATATCTAGGCACTAGCAAAAACGCGGTACGCTTCTAATGATTTAAAAAAATGCAGATTCCACGCATATTGATAAGAGAGATTTTATATTATGCACATACATATGCAAGTCATATGACATGCAAGGAATCTTCTTTGCTGAGTTCTTGTACATCTTTGATAATTTCTGGTATACACAGTCTGTTAAAGCCGATTTCAGCTTAAAATTGTTATTTCAACAGGGACTTTCAAAACTCTGCATTCTGAGGTATTTCTAGTTGATAAACCGTCATACCTAGCGTATGCATGCTGTGGGTGTGGTTATTCTGCCGGCAAAGCTTATGAAAAGGGAGCTTTATCAAATAGCAGCATGTTACTAACAAAAAATTTGATTGGCTGATTGGAATAAAGGGTAGCTTCCATTGTGATAAATTTTGAAAAGAGCATAAATGTATATATATGTATGGAAAATGTATTGTGGCTACTATAGATATGATTCGCACTCTGTATGTTTTTCATTTGATGATCACGTAATCTATGCAATTAGAAGTGATGAAAAATATCTATTATCTAGTGCTGACTATTAACTTTGTTGAACTAGCGAACCATGACATCCCATCGATAGATACACTCGTAATAAGCCTTAATCTGGTTGCGCAAAAATTTCAACGGTTTTTTCGTTTTGTTTCCTTGGAAGTAGCTTGCAGTATTTTAATGAATCGCATCCTGATGGATTTGTCGAAAAAAAAAGAAGCTAAAAGTATTGTTGAGCTAAATCTTACTTTCGAGGCTAGTGCTTCTTACCATAGGGCATAGTATGTGCTAGAGATGTCATCGCATCATTTGCCCATTTTGCAGTGCGGTATTAGCCTGTGTATATTTTGTAGGTTTCGCAATATACGCCATGCCGGAAAACAGGCATTATCAAGAGGGGAGTATACTGGGATGTATATCTTAATATAAAGTACAGCACAACATAGTATTTTTTAATAGATAATATCGATTACCGTAGATAGTATCATGCGAATATACAATACGAATATAATACCGTATATAATATAAAAGTGCGATATAATAAAAAATACAAGATACAGTATAATATATAATACAGTATAATAAAATATATAATGCAATATATGGTATAATACAACAAATAATATGTAATAAATAACAAAAGATACGACAAAATGCAATAAAATTGACTTCTGAGTTTCTTAGCACGAAAAAACGAGGTGACTAGTCCGCGTCCCTTCGAGACATATTATTCCTCTTCAAATGCTGTGGCCTGCCACACACACCACTATATTTATGGCAGCTACTCTTCATAGGCGTTCTTCCAAAATATAAACGCGCACCACTTCTTCCACCTTCACCCTCCTAAAAGCCATTTTTACGACTTTCACTGTCTTTTTGATACGTTTTGAGTAGGTGTTTTTCTCGTGTCACACACACCAAAAAGTATCACGCACATCTACAGCCGAACTTGCTCTTCCAGCATCACCCCAGTAGTCATGGTTCCTCTGAAATTTGCTGTATGTTTCACACACACATTTGAGATGATTACGTAGAGATAATGAATTCGCTTGATAGTAAGTCAAACTCGGTGCTGCAAGTAGTTCTAGACACCATTTTACCAAAATTAATTACAATAAATGAACATGCAGATATAGGAATCTACGCATACACCCACACGTACATATATCACACACATACAAAATAGCCTCCATATAGTTTTTGAATCCTTCAACACAATATGGATTGAGGCAAGGAGTGTCTTTCTGGCGATGCTTTTTGTAGCTGATAGTACTCCCTATCTAAATCTACTATAATGTCGCCAAGTAAAACAGAAACGGGTCTCATGAACTACTTGCTAGAAGAAGTGCGGAACATATCTCAGATAGAGGGAGTATTTCTGGAATACTTTGAAGCTTTAAGGTGAAGAAAAATAATTAAAGAAATCGTGTATTATATTTAGTAGCTTTACATATATATATGTTTGCAGTCAGATACTTCATAGCTAGGAAGAATGGAAAATTTATACCGATTTTATCTCCCTAGTTCGAGTGTCTTTTATTGGTACTTGGAGACTGCATGTGACTATAGTATTTTGAAGCTGAAAACAGAGAATTTATTCGCTTTTTGGGCCGTGTGTGGCTGGTTCATTCATATTTATTGTGGATGAAAGCTTTTTTTGCTTCCTTCTGGAGCCACCGAGAGTAATTCTTTTTTTAAATTTTTTCCTTGCAGCAACGATGACTCTGATAATGACGGTGTTATCTTCGAAAATGAATCGCAGGTATGGGTTTGAGGGTTTTTGTGTGTGTTTTGTTGGGGTTTGAAGATGAGTCTCTCCTTTTGGGATTTGAGAAGTCTACAATTTATGCGAGGAAGAAACCTCAAAAATTCATCTCAGATATGGGATTACAAACGACGTCCTATATACATTTCACAAGTTATCGCAATCATGAATGTACTTTGACTTTTCATTTTTATTGAGAGTGATTTAGTTTCGTAAGGTGTGTGAATGTCGTCGCACGGTGTTTTTCTTTTAAAGCAGAGAAACGGAGTTTATACATTACATAAATGATTGCCCACTTAAACCTTATTTTCATTAGCCCTTGCTTTGTTTTCCAGGAGTGAACTTGAGCCTATACTATCAGGGTTGAATCGCGTCGCTTTTTTGTATACCCCCCTGTTGACTTTACTCTTTATTTTTTCAGCAAGATGATGAAGGTTACAGCTACCAGCTGCAATTCGGCTTGCACCAGGTTTCGAGTATTGCTGAGGGACTTATGGGATATACTCTGCTTATAGATGGATTCATTAAGACCTCGTAAGCTTATTAATCAGGTTTTAACGCCGTTTTTTTTTGTTATAAAATTCAAATACTGGAGGCTGACTAGAAAGCTTAGCTTATACACACTAGCATAAGGAAATCTTGAGAGCATCTCTTGGAAAGTTTTAATAGAATTGATATGCGCTGAAACCCGCATCTTCTTGAAAAATCGCCAAAAATCACTATTTTTATTGAATTTAAAGTCTTCATCTATCGAGACTATTGAAATGCTTCCTTCAGAATCATCACTCAATAAAAAGCACGGACCTTTGCTTGCTATTGGAAGATATAGCATGTATATCATAGGCTCTTCTATAGACTTTGAGAAAATGTGCGGTTTTCTTGAATCATGGATAGAGACTTAATGCTACAACTTATAGCCAGTAGAAAGGTTGATTTTTCGAAAAATCTCTTTCTTCTTTATGAACAGAGGTCTTGAGGTAGTAGAAACGCTAATATTTGAAAGCTCCTCTTCCAATCTGTGTTTATGCAGGTATCCGAATAGTAATCCGGATGTTTATATCTCTAAAGTAAATGGCTTTGGCTCAGCTGATGCCGAAAAAAAATTGGAGGCAGTAATCTCAAGAGCCCTGGAGAATGGGTAATGAAGAAAACGTCAATGCAAAGTAGAGTTTATAGCTGTTTAAAGATGGGAAGGGAGCTATTTTACCTACCTATTTGTGGTGACCATGCGAAATTTAGCAAAAACAAACGTTTCTCTCAGCTTCCAAAGAAACTTTCAGGATTTTTGGCGAATACGCGATTGAAGAGGTTTCATTTTCTTCAAAGTTAAAACGCTGCATTTGGTGTGTGTGTGTGTGTGATACCAATTATTGGTTCAAGGCCTACTTTTGCTGTATAGTTTTCTGCATTGCTTTTGAAGTTTGTTCACACAATCGAGGGTTTTAGATTGCTTTATTTTGAGAGTATATTTGCAGCTCTGGAGGTTCTGCAAGTCTGACGAAGGTAATTCGATCTCTCAAGTTTGCGGCTGAGAAGCTCAAGTTTTTATCGGTAGCTGCAATCACTGGAAATGCTGGAAAGGTAGGAAACTTTGTGTGTTACTACATATAAATGTATTGCCAGCGAGTGAAAGCAACTGGAGTTGCATTCTCAAGAATTTTTAAAGGTTTTTCTTTATGTTTCTGAGATGATGTGAGACTTTAGAAAAGATGCTTTAATCATAGATGCTGAATATTGTGTGTGTGGTTTGCTAGGAAATATATAGTTGCTGTTTCTGGCTTGACCGCATTTTTAGATATATATACCCATATGATCAGGATTGAATGCGCTAAATACATACCCATATAGTTTGAGGTGGTCAGTGTGTTATTTAGTATTGTTTTTAGGGGCAGATATACACACATGCTGCATATCTAGGCAGGTAGATGCTTTATTAGGCTATAAAACTATGAAAAGATACAATCGTGAACGTTCATGCATCAAAAATGCCGGAAAAAAAGAGTTTTTGTGGAAATGATTGATGAAAGTCTTATCAAGGTGTACATACACCTTGTTAAAATCTGCTGTTTCATCTGCTTCTTGCATAGTCAATGGGATGTGGCAGTGCAAAATTGCGAATCCAAGTTATTTTCAACACACGGAGGAACTTCTTCACTTCTTCTCAACTCTTTGGTTTATGTGAGAAATTTAGATTTTTTTCTACTATTTTAGCGTTTGAGATGAAGCGTATTCCCTGCTTTTTTCGCGGCATGAAGATGCATTATACTAACCTCTTATTCTCTTGAGTTTTGCGTGTTTAAATATGCTGATTTACATGTTTTTATGCTATAAACATGCATAGAAGTAATGGTGACTAGTATTTGCTCGTGACACTACCTTCGAGAGCATATAGGATTTCCGATGTTTTTTTTGTCTAAAATTAGAACAAGAGCGGCGAGACGGAAAATTTGGATAGTCTTTCAAAGGTGATTATAGCAATTATGACTTTAAAATTCGATGTAGAGTGTGTGTTTATCACAGTTTCCTGAAAATAAGATAGATTATTTCACTTTTTCTCTATTTTTGCCTTCGTATCACGCAAGTTATTTGGAAAAAAATTGAGAAAATTGATTAAATGATGAAATTTTGGAATTCTTCACTCAAACTAATGCTATAATTTGGATAAAAAATGGTTTTTTATGCTTTTTAAAAAGCTTTGGGAAAGTTTGCTTTAGCAGTTTCTTGCAGCAACATTTTGGTTCCTCAAAATCTCGTTTTTTGAAGGCTTTTTTGCCTTTCTCGCTTTACATTCCTATATCGCATCTTTTTTTTTATTGAAAGATGTTCATCGCTTTTCTATCCTAAGTTGATTTCTCCCTTATTTCAGCCCCTTTGCTTTTCATTCCCTGATCTCTCATTTTTGATGTGATGCGCATTGGTGGTATGCAGGAGTCTACTGAAGACCATTCCACTCGTTATAGCAGTCAATTTGAGGAGCTGCAGTTTATTGGCTCTGGAGGATTTGGGTGTGTTAAATTTGTGTGATGTTTGTGTGCCTTGTTTTTGGTTTGAAGGTGTTTTTTCGGGAGTTTTGTGATGTTTTCTTGGCAGTGTTGTGAAATTTGCTTGTGCGGGTGTATTTTTGGGTTTTGAAGCTGTTTTTATTTGGTTTTTCTGCTATCTTTTGGTATTTTTTGCTGTCCTTTGGGTGTTTTTATTGTTTTTAGAGTATTTGTACTGTTTCTGTGAGATTTTTCGCTGTTTTTCGGGATAAATTTTGCTCTTTCGTTGGAATGTTCTGCTGTTTCTATGAGTTTTCACGCTGTTTCTTTATATTTTTTGCCGTTTTAATGGCTCTTGTTTGCATTTTTTGTGCTTTTTCCAATTTTTTCTTTTACTCTCTGCATTTTCCCCCATGTTTCTTTTCGTCTAAAATTGCTCTTCGTGGTCTGATCACTTCTCCTCACATTCCACCGCTTCTTTGGACTTACAAGTATCATATTAGACGATGATGCTAAAAGCTGAGCTTATCGATAAAAATTGCTGCTTTAAGCGTGGAATGCCTAGTATTTACCAGCATTTTATGCTTAAAAGATGAAAAAGCTCTGTTTCTTCTTGTTTTCATGTACTTTTTGCAAATTTGTGGAGATAAGATACCGAGCTTTTGGATAAAAACATCCTTTGGAAAAATAGATCTTCATCTATGCCTTAGTTTCAGCTGCTGTTTTTAAGTTTTCTCTGCTTCTTTGAGAGCATCAACTTCTTAGAATCATCAAATGCTTTTTTTTTTTTTCCAGCGTCTTCTCGTTTTTCTGCTTTCCTGTTTCATATCTACCTGCAACTCTAGTCTATGTTTTTTAACAGGAAAAAAGACGCACACACACAACGCCCACAGACAGAGCAACACCCCACTACTCAACGACACACTCAGACACACGCACCAACTTCCACGCGCACTCTTTTTGTGTCACTGCTCCCCTTTCTATCTGCTTGCCTTTTTTTCTAGTAACTTCAAAGTGTGTACTATTAACTACACTCTAGCTTTAAGAATCTTCTTCTGACGCTTCCCAAACCACTAGCTATTTCTTTGTGTGTGTTGAAGAAGTTTTTTTGTTATCAAATCCTTCAGTGCCGTAGTGAAAGTTAGGCAATACTCTGGAGGAGGGATATACGCGATAAAATGCATTCCTTTGCTGCGAGAAGAGAAGGAGAGTAGCCTCACTGAGGAAGCTAGCATGCTGGCTAAGCTTAATCATAAGGTAAGTAGAGGGAGGCAAGCTTGTTCGACTTTACTGCTTAAAAGAGTTAGGAATTGAGTCCGCTTTTAATTTTGTTTTGCCTTTACTGTTTGGTGTATGTGGAGGGTGTGTGGAGGGTGTGTGGAGGGTGTGTGG
>JADHZB010000781.1:0-11936 GCA_015657535.1 Nephromyces sp. MM_2019
CATGCTTTTGGGAGGAAAAAAGCTCCAGGGAAGGAGGCAGCTTGGGAAGATGAAGATGAAGATGATGTTTTGCACACACTCGATACATCTAGGGCTTTGCGATCTCAAGATATTCGCTTGAATGAGGATGAAGAAGTGATTGATGGGAAAACTCTTCACAGTCGACTGAAGAAGCTTCAAGAGAAGCTTCACAGGCCTGTTAGCAGTAGAAGAGCTAAAGTGGAGGGTTATGGGGATGGCAGCGAAGCGGCAGTACCTTCGTGGATTATACAGGCTCGAAAGAGGAAGCAGGACTTGAAACGAAGGTGGGGGTTTATAAGGGAGAGGAGGAGGGCGTATTTGTGGGGGGGGAGGTGGGGTGTATATGAACTGAGGGGGGTCAAACCAGTCTGCGAATTGAAGGGGAGGGGAGTTCTCTAGACGTTGAGGGAGATGAGAGTTCCTATGAGTTGGAGGGGGGGTTCTAGGAGCTGATGATTATGTGTGGAGGACTTTTAAGCTTACAAAAGCTTTTTATTAGTTCAATACGGGGTATATTCCCTTTGTGTTTAACGTGCGCGAAAGTGTGCGTGTGTGCATGCCTCTTGCAGCTCTTCAGGATATCTCAATTGTTTGGTTTTTTGCCAGTTTGAGTTAGAAGAGGAATTTATACACACGCACCCACACGTAGATCCGGAGTAGTTGAAGCGGTATAGTATGTGAGTGTACAAATACTAGCACAAACACACATCCGCACGCACACACACCCCCGCACGCACACACACCCCCGCACGCACACACACAATTCTCCAACTTCTGCTTGTCTACTGTATACAGAAAACAATCAGATGGTGCTCTTAAGAGCTTAGATGAAGACATTAGTAGATGGAGGAGCGATTTTGATGATTCTGAAGATGAAGATGCCGTGACACTCCCACACACACTCAATGAAGCTACTGGGCAGGATTCCTTCCTCAGTAGAAGCAAACTCTCTATGAAGCAGAAGAGGGTGGGTGGTGTTTTTCCCTCTCAGGAGATTGCTATAAGGCGTTTAGAAGATATAAACAAGGATAAGCCACAGAAAGGGTAAGGGAAGCTTGAAGGTTGAAAAGTTTATGTGGGTGTGTGAGATGGTTGGCTGGAGTATGTGTGTCTAAGGTTTTTGGCGGAGGTATTTTTGAGGTGGTTAGTGGCAGTGTATCTATGTGAGGTGGTTGGTGAAAGTGTGTGTGTTCGAGGTGGTCAGTGGAAGTGTGTGGGGTTTATGTGTAATAAGGGAGTTATTGTATAATTGTGTGATTCTGTAAAGTTTTCTGTTACTCTATGCGTAGTGTTTGGTGCTTTGGTGTGGGTAGGGGGGTTGGTGTGTGTCTTCGTGTACATATGCTGGTGTGTTGAGCTGCATATTTTTTCTTTGTAAATGTGTGTGTTTATGTGTATTCTAACTTTTATGTTGATGTGTGTGTTGGTGCGTGTGCTGGCTTATATTTTGGTGCGTGTGTTTATGTGTGTTGTAATTTTTTATGTTGATATGTGTGTTTATGTATCTCTAGGTGTGTATGTGTGTGTATGGGGGTAGTTTGAAGCATCACAAGTGTTTCCTCCGGTTTTTTCTTCAGTGCTATAGATTCCTTGCAGTTTTCCTCCTTACTGAATATACTACTAACCACCTCCTACAAGACCCTTGGAATTTATCAGGTGTGTGTGTATGTGTATGTACGTGTGTGTGTGTGTGTCAGAGGGTAGTACGTGTGAAAGCGTGGTGTGATCCATTCTGTACAGATTATATGCTGTTGATGTGTGTGGTTTACCGTATTAGCATCACTTGTGGGGGAAATAGTGTGTTTATGGTTATGAAGTATGCTTTAGAGGGCTGTGTGTTCATTCGTATGTGTAATTGTGTGTTAGGGTGTGTGATGTGCATGTTTCTATTTGTGTGTAAGCATCCATCTATTTATGAGCATCTGTGTCTATGTGTGTGCGTATGTGACTATATGTGTACGTATATTTCTATGTGTGTATACTTTTTTATATGTGCGTGTGTTTTTGCAAATGTGTGTGTCAGTACCCTTCTGTGTGTGTGCATCCCTAGCTTAATGCTCTATACTTCTGTAGGTTAATGGCTTACAAGGCAGTCGCCCACTCGATAGAGTGTTTATGAAGGATTTTCCTATTGCAGACGCGAAGTTTGTGAGTGAACTAGAGAAGGTCATTCTGCTAGGCCCTAATAAGTCTCTCGCAGAATATGATCTAGGATCTGGGTAATGTGTGTGTGTGAGTATGTTATTTTTATGTTTTTTGCTGTGAATTCTTCCCAGTGCGTATGTATGTGTATTATTTGCCATCTTTCTCAATGTGGCATGTTCTTCGCAGTCTTTCTCTGTGTGTTTCTTCACGCTCTCTCTCTCTTTCTTTGTTCTTCGCAGTCTTTCTCTGTGCATGTGTTCTTCACAATCTCTCTTTGTCTCTCATCCTCTCTATGTGTGTTTTTCACAGTCTCTCACTCTCTCTCCTCTCTCTGACTCTTTCTCATCTCTGTGTGTGTGTGGGCCACAATGTTTGATTATCCCCATCTTCTCCCTCCTCTTTTCTCAGTGCAGTTTCCGTAATTCCAGGGATAGCTGGCAGAAAGAATGACGTCCGTTATCGCTGCCTAAGTGTAGGCCCTTCACCAAGCGAATCTCCCGGCCTTCATTCGAAGGATCTGTTCGTGATTGCTTCTTCTAACAATGGGTAAGCTGTATGTGTGTTTCGGGGTGTACGTACTCCTCAGGAAGGTTTGAAGGGCATGACTGGAAGGTAGTGAGAGAGAAGGAAAAAAAAAAAAAACTCACCCTCCACATCTCTATTAGAGAAAAACTGCTCCCCCCACAACACTTTGGGGTGGAGAGAAAATGCACCCCCCACACTATAAAGCAGATAGAGAAAGCTCATCCCCCCCACTCGACTCTCCCCTCTTCCATCAATCTTCAAGATTCAAGCCACCTTACACTTTGTGTTGGTGGGTATTGTATGCATACTGGCATGTTGTGCTACATTCTTTAAGCGCTTGATGTGGTGCATTCGTGTGAGCGTGTGTGTGTATATGTACAGCTCACTATATATCCCTTCACTTTACAGATATGGCTTAGTTTGTGATAAACGCACTAAAAGGCTTGTCAGGCCTTTCAAGATGAATGCCCAGGCAGTGGTAAGGCGTGTGTGTGAGTTGATGTATATTTTTTGGTGTGTTTTGGGGTGTATATGTTGGTGTGTGTGTTGATATGGACTGTGGTGCGGGTTGGGGTGTGTATTAATATGTGTGCGTTATAGTATGTGTCGGGGTGTGTACTTGTTGATGCATGTGATGGTGTGTGTATCGCTCTAAAAATCTGTCAGTTTTAGTTGCTATTTGTGTTGATGTGTGTTTCTGTGTGTGTTTCCGCTTGTGAGTGTGTTTATACGCTAGTGGCTGTGTGTGTGCTTGCGTGTTCGTATATAAAACTTGCATTGGATGTACCTGTACATTCGGCTTGGATTGCGTATGTGTTGCTTCCATCGTACACACACACATATTTTCCCCAAAAATAAGCCCACCGTTGCACACTATCACGTATGCACATTTTCCCACCCTAAATAAGCCCACCTGTTCACACACAGACACACACACACACACAGACAGACACACACACGTGTTTACCCCTTTAATAAGCCCACCTTTTCATGCACACATGTATTTACCCCCCAAATAAGCACGCCCTCTCCCACAGACACACACACATAGCCCATACTTCACGGGGAGCCCTCATGTTTCTATTTTTTTCGCACACAGTCAACGGCTTTTCATCCTTCCAAGGATATTCTTATTACGGCCGACGCTGATGCCAATGTGCGTAAACCCCGCTTCCTACTGCTGGAAGGCTTTATATATACTTTTTTCCTGCGTTCTTAAATATGTGTGTTCGTAAATACGAGAGAATATATATCATTGAGTTGCGTGTGCAGATAGGAGTAGATTTTTGTGTTTTTTTTAAGAGGATGGCTATATTTGTGCATGTGTATCTGTTGGTGTGTGCACTAGGAGGGGGTGAGTATCCCGGTGTGGGTGAGTACGTGTGTGTGCGTATATGTGTTGGTGTGTGTATATCTTGGTGTATGTGTGCATATGTGTTTACATGTGTGTGCATGTGTTTTTACGTGTTTGGGTGTGCAGATGTGTGTGTTGGCGGTTTTTTTGGCTTGTGTGTGTTTTTGTTTTGTAAATCCTCTTCAGCCTTGTGTGTGTTAAGTAAGCAAAGTTTTGATCACTACAAGGTGTTTTCAATGACTAGTAGTGTACGTACACTATAATCAGCAGGCTCGTGTGTGAGTTATTCAAGTTTCCTTTAATTTATTACTGAAATGCATCGCTGTGTGTATCTAGGCCAACAGGCGCGCACTAACACACATACACAATCACACGCATATACACACGCACACTCGCTTACACACGCACACTCGCTTACACACGCACACTCGCTTACACACGCACACTCGCTTACACACGCACACTCGCTTACACACGCACACTCGCTTACACACGCACACTCGCTTACACACGCACACTCGCTTACACACGCACACTCGCTTACACACGCACACTCGCTTACACACGCACACTCGCTTACACACGCACACTCGCTTACACACGCACACTCGCTTACACACGCACACTCGCTTACACACGCACACACAGACATGGGCACACACACTTATACTCATATACACACACATGCACACGCGCACTTACACACGCGCACTTACACACGCGCACTCACACTAGAGAGCACACATAGTGTGTATTCTCTCTAGGCTAAATTTGCTCACTATTTCTTATATACTGTGTAGATCTATCAATGGGATATCGGCTCAGGCAGGTGTATCGAGTGGTTTAATGATCCAGGCACTTTGAAGGTGTCTAGTATGTGTGTCTCGAGTGTGGGCTCTCAGCCTGATCTATTAGCTCTTGGTGAGTGTGCGTATGGGTGTTCTTTCATGTGTGTTTGCTTTTCGTTGGAATTATACTGGAGGTGTGTGGCTTAGCATGTTCTGTGTGTCTTTCAGGCCTTTTTTATGTGTTGTATGTGTTTTTTCATGGCTTATGTTTAGTTTTGTGTGTGCGTAAATCTGTGCGTGTATGCGCATGTGTGTTTTTTTGCGTGTTTTGGTATGTAAATCCATGCATCAAACTCTTAGAAGAGTAATCGGCTATTACTGCGATGATGATTTTTTCTCTGCTAAATTTTTCTTAAAAGAAGCATTGTTTCGGGGTGTACATACACCCACTCCCTATTCTCTGTTATGCAGGTTCAAGTACTGGTTATTTGAGCCTTTTCTCCTTTAACAGTTCTTCTGGAAGTATCAATAGGGAGCCCTTGAAGGTATTTGTGTATGATGCAAGCAGCGGCAGCTCTTTTTCCTGCTTCTTAGACCAAATTTTCGTAGATTCTTTGATATTTCCTTCATTTTTCTTGTTTTTAGACATTTTTTTGGCTTCTCATCTTCTTGTTTTTAGAAGTTTTTTCTGGTGGACGCACAAGTAAATATGCGCACGTTTACACACACATAGGCACACATACAGATGCACGCACGGATGCACTTGTGGACACACACAGATGTATACATGCATGCACATGCGCACTCACATGCAGATATGCACAAACACGCACGCACCCACCCTTGTAGGGATGTACTCACACACGCACATTAGCACGCTGGCACAGTAGCGAATGAACACACACTATCACACACAAAATAGCACTAGCATACGCAGACGCACGATAGCACGAGCTTACATACTAGCGCGTATACGCGCTAATACACGCAAGCTCCCACACACACCCGGATACACACACTAGCGCATGCAGACACGCCTAAGCACGTACAAACACACTTACACATACGCATCGACTGCTGTTCATGTGTGTGTGTGTGTTCCTCTCTACTGTTCTTTCTGCAGTGCTTCAAGAACTTGACAACTTCTATCACTTCGGTCGCTATGCATTCCTCTTGTCAACTCATTGGCTATGCTTCGCGTGCTAAGAAGGATGCCCTTCGTTTGGTTGGTTGATTGCTACAAATGTGTGCGTGTGTGCCTGTATACGTGTTCGGGCGTGTGTGTGTGTCTGCATGTGTGCGTGTGTGATATTTGCCTGTATGTGCGTGTGTTATGAAGATGACTGTAACAAATTCCCTCCCTCGTCTATAACCCCCGCCTCCCCTTACTACCCCCCTCTCTCCTACTAGATCCACCTCCCATCGTTGACAGTCTTTTCTAACTGGCCCACAGCTCGCACACCCCTCAATAAGATCAACTCCTTGGATTTCAGGTGAGTAAAGCACTCTGCTTCACCTCTTTATGAGGGCGTGTACGTACACCCACCCAAACTTCATCATCTTTCCATATTTCCTTCTTTTTTGAGATTTCTGCTGTTTTCTCTGCGTTTACAGCCATGAAAAGGGATACTTAGCGATGGGAAATGACGTCGGCAAAGTCTTGCTGTATCAAGTAGATTACTTTAATCGTTAGCGAAAAAACTGGAGGTGGTGTATGTGTGTGCGCGTGGGCGTACACTGAGGTTGGTGTATTGAGACTGAGGGTAATGTGTGTGTACGTGCACTGAGGACTATGTGTGTGTGTATGTGCATTGAAGGCTGTGTATGTGTATGCACGCTGGAGATGGTTTATATGTACTGAAGATGGTTTGTTTGTGCATTTGTACTGAGGACTATGTGTGTATTGATACTGAGGGTGGTGTGTGTCTGTATACAGACTGAAGAAAGTGTATATACACTGAAGATGGTGTTTTGACACTGAAGATGGTGTATGTACACCGCAGCATGCCATATTTGCGTCCTGCGATGGGCTGATTGGGGGAGATATTTAAGCTGAATAAACGGGCGGTGTGTAGTTTGTTTGTGCAGTGAGGGTGTGTTTGTGGTGTTTGTTTGTGAAGCCATCATATGTAGACTGTTTAAGTGAATTCGTTTAATTGTGTGAAAGTTTCTCTGTATTTCTCTTCGTTGTGTGAGCGTGTGTTCCTGCTAGCATTCTTATATGATTCAATTTCTCCGTGAATGTGCTTTGGTGAATCTCTGTGTATTTATGAGTGCTCGCTGCATTGTATGTGTGCCTGTGTGTTTCTGTGCGTGTGAATCTGTGTGTCTGTGTTTATGTGAGTCTCTGCCTGCATCTCTCTGCCTGTTTCTCACTGATTGTACCTCTCTGTTTACACCTCTTTTTTTGTGTTTATGTGTGTGTCCCACCACGTGGTATCCACTGTATATGCACTAGGCCCCTGTAGTTATGTGGGGAGCCGCTACTTTAGTGCTTCCCAAATGCTGCAGATTGCTGCTTCTACTCCACTAACTTAAGGGGCTGTACGTACACTGCGAAGCTCGCACACAATCAGCTAACCACCCAATTCTTGGCAAGTTAAAGCCCACCCTTGGGAAGAGACGAGTGTACGCATACTCACCTACCTCCTCTCCTTTAGATTTGAGAGCCCCCGGCTTCTCTCTAGATTTGTGGTGTTGGTGTATCACTGGCCTGTGCTATTCACGAACTCCACGCATTTAGCTACTAGTGGAACAAAGCACATACACACAAAGGGAAGGAAGTTACCTTGAGGAGTGTAAGTGCAACTACACACCGTGTGCTGTCGGCAAGAAACTAGGCTGAGAAGTTAATCAAGTTGGTATGCGCGTGTGTGTGCGCGCATGGATATGTGTGAGCACACACAAAGAAAATTCAGATAGGATTACCCTGCAAAAGTGGCACACTACTTTACACCAAAGCGCCTCACACACACTACTACACGTAGGACCCCTGCACACATAGGCTATGCACAGGCTTCCATTGAAAGTGGCTCACCTCTTCATAAATTTCTATTTGAACATCTTCAAAGGGAAATGTTTTCTTCTCCGTCAGTGGCTTGACAGGTGTACGTACACGCGCAGTTATTACTGGAAAAGAGCATAATTATATAAATACTTTGATATAGTAAATACTCCTCTCGGAAGCTTGATAAAACCACACACACACGCGTATAGTCGTATATTCGCACACAGGCGTAAACAAGTAAACTCAGTTACATACAGGCATGGACACTTTGACTCGCTAGCACACGCAGGCTTACATGTGTAAACTCAAACGCGCACATAGGGGTACAGACGTACACACACACAAGCACGCCCGTACCTGCTCACACCCACCTATCCACACACACATACACACGCACGCACGCACACGCTCAAGCTAGTAGCCTTTGCCCCTCATTTCATGTACAGATTTGGCAGCATGAAAGATTGAAATTCACAAAGTAAAAAAAATTAAAACTGCAGTGTACGTATACACTCTAGTTGCCGTCTCAACTTCACAGAAATACACTCTCAGAGTGTACGAAATATCACCTAAGAAAACGGGAATATAGCTGCGTGTGTGTGGGGGGGCGGTGTGTGTGCGTGCTTTCTAGTGAGTTAGTGTAGCGGTGGGCTCGCGCGCGCATGATATCTTGTATGTGTGCGTAGTGGCTCGTGTGCGAAATTCAGCGAGTAAATCATATTACGGGGAATCCCAATTTTTTCCAGGAAATTTACATACTTTTCCGCTGTTTCTGCTGTTATATCCACGAATCTTCCGCATCTTCATCTTATTCGCTATTTTGCCCTTTGTTTAGTTCTTTTTTTGAAGTTTAAAATTTATCAGAACTTTTTCATCCTTTCAATCGTAACTCATCCTCTTCATCTTTTTTATCTTCTTCATCTTCTTCACCTTCTTTGTCTCCTTTATCTTCATCACGTTTTTTAGCTGCTTCTTTAGCCGCTTTTCATCTTTTTTATCTGCTTCATCTTCTCCAGCTTCATTTTCATCTTCTTTATCCGCTTCTTCAGCCGCTTTTCATCTTTCTTATCTGTTTCATCTTCCTTATCTTCTTCACCTTCTTCGTCTTCTTCTTCTTCATATGCCGCTTTTTCGTCTTTATTCTCATCTTCCTCTTCAATATCACTTCAACAACTGCTGCTTGACGGTGTGTGTGCCTAGGATATACCCCATTTTTTCAACATCTCCCTTTGGATCCTTCGATACAGTATCTTCTTCATGATCTCCATCTGATGATGAAATGTAAATATCTTCTTTTTATAGCATTTGGAGGCATATTTGTCGCACACACACTGCTGCTGAAGAGGTTTGAGATTATGCCTTATAAACTCTTCTGATGAGTTTTTTGTGTGTTAGTTAGCGTAGCAAATCTGAAGCAGCGTAAATTGAAATCTGTGTGCGTAATGAGAAACAATCTTCAATCGTTCACGCAGATGGGAGCTCCAGAGAATATGCAAAAGCTTCTAAAGAAGGCAGCACACACACACAGGCATTGAAGAGTCCTTCCACACACAGACATTGAAGTGGTCTTGCACGCACACAGGCGTTGAAGAAAACTTATGCACACAACCACGCACGGCTTACATAGCTGCTCTGCTCCAAACCACACACATACACTCCCACACACTGTACTTTTTTGAGATTCTCTTCTGGCACCCACTCTCCCCACTATTGGCTACACTCATCGCATATGCACACACGCACATGCATATATCTGTGTCTGTTCAGATGCTTCTCTTTAGCTTCAATAACCTGCTACCCTTACGTGGGCTAATAAACCCAACGCCTTCAATTCCTTCCTTCTTTAATGGGCGTTTACTGCTTCATCTAAGCTATCAGCTTCGAGGAGCGAAGCCTGCCAAACCGAAGGATTGGATTCGCTTCTGGAAGATATCTGAAGGCGACGAGGTGGTGATAGCACAGGAATTCCCGAGCTCTGTGTGTGTGTGTGTGTGTGTGTGTGTGTGTGTGTGTGTGTGTGTGTGTGTGTGTGTGTGTGTGTGTGTGTGTGTGTGTGTGTGTGTGTGTGTGTGTGTGTGTGTGTGTGTAGATTTTCTACCTTATGAAAATTTGGTGCCTTTTTTGTCCTTTTGCATGCTACTATTGCTGCTTTTTCCTGTATATGTGTGAGACACTGTTTGCGTCTGTCAGATACACTATTTTTATGTTAGAAACTGTTTGTGCTTGTTGGCAATACGGTATTACGAACACACAAACATTTTTGCTGCGCCAAGATTAATATTATTTTTACAAGCTTTAATGGTATTATTTGTTTTGTTCGCCTATGTATGTGTCAATTTTATGATGGTATCTTGTTATAGTAGTGCTATGAGGTGTGTGGTGTGTGCAGTTTAAACATCGTGGATTTGAGTGTACCTACATCCAGATCATCTTCGATGTTTGCTTCATTTTCAGGTAATGATAATATCTGGAGTAGAAGCTGGGAAGATTGGGAGAGTACTTCATTGCGATATGCTAAGAAATCAAGTGCGTGTAGAGGGCTGTAAGTTGGTGAGTCCTTTAATGTAATGTGTGCGTGTGTGTATGAGAGTTTTAAGTTGGTTTATGTGAAAATGAGATTTATTTTCAGATCAGCATGGGCAATGTTGTGTGTGTGAAAATGAGAGGCATTTTTTCCTTAATATGAGCAAAACGCTGTGTATGATACTGAGGCTTATTTGCAAAATTTTGTGTGAGTGTGCAAAAAAGCCTGTGTGCTTCAGGTGATACTTCTGCTCATATATAGATTATATGATAGTGTGCGTAATGGCTTTTGCATTTTTGTGGCTTTGTTGGCAGTTTTCCCTATCTTCACTACTCAACACGCACACAGTGAATGAAATTTTTTAGCATATATATATATATCACTCGCTTTTTCTGCCTATTTGCAACACACACAAAGGCTTAAGCCTTCTGGCTTACTTTACTCAGCGAAGGGTGCTCATTAAAGGCGAATACCTCAGTTTGGAACGCACAGTTCACTACTCAAATGTGATGCTCGTTGATCCTTTACTAAGGTCATTGTATATACACTTACTCAACGCCGTATTTGCTGTTAGTATGGCAGCTATGTGTTTTTGAGTTTTTGCTTTAGCGTAGAGAAAATTCTGAGGAAAAGTGTGTGTGTGGGTGTGTGTAGGTGTATTTTTGAGTGTATGCGCGGGTCTATGTGGGTATGCTTGTATGAATTTGCATTTCTTTATCAATGTGTGTGCATATATGCTTGTCTGTATCTGTGTATCTGTTTTTTTGTGTATCCACGTTTATCTTTGTGTGTGTTTGTATTTGTGTGTGTTTGTATTTGTGTGTGGCGTGCAATATGTTTTTTGATGCCCTATTTGCCACGCTTATTTATTTCTATTATCTGTGCTGTATGATATTAAGCTTTAAAATGATTGCAAGTGTTTGTGTGTGTGATTTTTTGACTATACTTTCTCTTTCTCTTTGTCTCATCATACAGAATACCAACGAGAATATCTGTGAGATTTATGGATGATGATACGCCTGGTAATCGTGTTTTCATCTGTTAGCTTGTCTCTGTTGTTCATGTATGTGTGTGTATGTCTACTTGTGTGCGTGTCTGCATTTTGACTTTGTGCGTACTTCTACTCGTGTGTATGCGTGTGTGTTCCTACATCTGTTTGTATGTGTGTGTGTTTCTACGCCTACAGGTGTGCTTTTTTTTCTGCATCTACTTATATGTATTTCTATATTTACTTGTGTGTTTGTGCTTATATATCAAACTCAATTATATAGTTCTTTTGATGGTCTGAAATACCAACTTTTTAACAATTTTCCTGCCTTCTTCCTATTTCATCTCTTGCGTTTCAAACATTCTCGCTTTTTTTGTGAGTTTTATCAACTCAGGTGTTATTCTTCCTGCATTTCTTTGTTTTTTCAGTAAGAATTTCCAAGAAATCTGGAAATGTTATTCCCTGGCCAGAGAAGGTAAAAACAGCTTCATCTTCAACTTGATCATCTTCTTCGTCTTCTTTGTTATCTTCATCGTCTTCATCTACTGCGTCCCCTATCTTCATATATTCATCTTTATCTTCGT
>JADHZB010000783.1:0-26551 GCA_015657535.1 Nephromyces sp. MM_2019
ACATACATACATACATACATACATACATAAAACACGCCAATACACTAAAAAACACACCAATACACCCCCCACCTCCCCAACTCACCCATAGCTACAAACACGCAAAAGTTCTTCACTGCAAAGTAAGGGCTAGAAGCTCCTATAGAGAAGGAGATGATGTTAGTTAACGTAGTGATGGTAATAGCTAGGCCACTCTCTTCTAGGGTCATACGTATACGCTCACGAGGGAAGCGTTGAAGATACGTCAATGAGTAGTTATTCAGTACTACAAACATATCGTCTAAGCCTATGCCTAGGATGAGGAAGGGGGCGCAGTTCATTGCCTGTGTGTGTTTGAAGCCTAGCAGGTAGACTATACCCCCTCCTACTATCGTTCCAAAGAGCGCTGCAAGTACTCCAGCCATCGCTGAAAAGATTCTGGGGGAAAGGAGGGGGGGTTGGGGGGGTGAGATAGGGGGTCATTGTTGGGGTGAGATAGATGGGTTGGTGGAATGAGATTGAGGGTCTTTTTGGGGGTGAGGTAGGAGGTTGGGGAGGGGGTGCTGAAAGCGGTAAAATAAAAAGATGTTGGGGGGATGTCTGCGGGTGAGAGAAGTCCATAAAGTGGGGGGTGTTACAGCGATGTTAGTGGAGATTCCTAAGGGTAAGGGGAAGTTCGGCTTTGTGTTAAACTGTGCGAAAATTGCTGGGGGCTGATGAAGTGTGTCGTGAGTAGAAAACCCTTTGCTCTTTAACTGCTCTTTGCACGCACACGAACATGGTGTACAGCGAAGTGTACGTACATCGAAAAACAAAAGCGGAGCAGCATGAAATTGAATACACATGAGGAGTATATAGACACCGACCCAAATTTCCAAGGATATCAGAATATTCGACATATGAGCAAAAGCATTAGCACCCACATACCCACACACACACGACAAACCCACCAGCACACACAAAACTCTCTGTTGAATCCACTTACTTAGACCTATGCCTGCTGCTCGACAAGCTTACGAGCAAACTGAAGCTAAACACTATCAGCAGAGAGATGAGAAGCCCCTTGTAATCCATGCTAGTAAGCCTCGACTGAGCCAGAACTTCATACTCTATAAAGCCAAAGCGTGTGCGTGTGTGTGTGTGTTGCAGATTCGCATAAGAATAGCTAGTATGGGAGTGCATATATAAAGACAAAAATAGCTTCACACATACAGAGAGAAAGAGGGAGAGAAGCAGAGAGCGAGAGAGACAGGCACACATACATACACCCAGAGAGAAAGACACAGACACACACAAAAAGATACACGCACAAGAAGACCACCAAAACACACACAAAGACACATAAACACACACGTGGAAACACAAGCACACACGAAGACCATAAACACATGCGAAAACACACGAATAATCATATAGCGTGAAGATGATGCTAGAAAAAAATCCCATTACTACTTGCGAGTTTAACGTTACACGCCCAAACACTAGTAAAAATGCACACAGACACACAAGTGAGTGCTTTTCTATCTTTCAGTCTGCGTGCTTTTTTTTCTTCTTAGCATGTGTCTGTGTGTGTGTGAGTACGAGTGCCTCTCTGAGTGCGCCTTTGCCTATCTTTTCCCATCTTTCAGTGTGTGCACTTTTTTTTCTTATTAGCATGTGTCTGTGTGTGTGCGTGTGTAAACTACAAAGCTTACTCCAGGCAACGTCTGTAGTGAAGGAAATCTTCACGTCCTTTCCAAAGTCTGCCTCATAAGACTTCAACGAGTCGGCAAACTTTCCAGCCCACTGATCGCTCAGATTTTTCTGCTTCTCATTGAGGTAATATAGCAAGATGAAGCCTGCAAAGCAGAGTGCTAGAGGTAGTCTTAACGTAAGCTAGGTGGGCATACCTGTGTGTGTGTTCGGCTGTTCAACTTGGAATATTATTGGTCACCTAATTCATATGCGTGTTGTATGTGCAATGCTCTTATTTGTTTGTGTGCTCATCAGTGTTTGGGCATTGCTACAGGCATCAGCGTATACTTTGAAAACAAATCTTCTTCTGATGAGCTTCACACACATCATTCCATTACAAGCATCCGGTGCATAGTAGTGTACGTACACCCCACAGTCATCACTTCCATATGCACTCGTCAAAACTCTTTGTGTGTAGCTCACAGCTTCCATATCACTCTAATCTCATCACCTGAGGCGTTAGTTAGACGTTTTCTGCGATTCGCTCCTGCGCCAGCAAAGTCAAACGTAGGATTCTGCAGGAGGGCTCGGGCAGGGATGACTTTCCGCTTCTTCATATTCACAATGAAAGGCCAGTGATGAGCATAGATAGGCTTCCCGTACATGCTGAAAGTACGACAACATTAAAGGGGGTATGAAGAGAAGCACACACACAAAACATGCAGAAAGAGAAAAGAGAGAAAAACGGTATTTTTCCGCTTTTTTTCCGTGAAAATGATGAAGAGGAAGAAAATGCTGTAGGAATACTAATCAGCAGGAAAAATGGCATTTTGAAGGGATTAAACGCGTATCTTGGGTGAAAAGAAGAGGAAGAAGTAGAAACGATGGTGAAGATGATAAGGTGAAAAGGGAGCACACAAAACTCCAAATGAAGATGAAGACAACAAACTGCAAACACAACACAAAAACCCTCCCAAAAGGACGATGAAGACAACAAATTTCTCGCATCTTCTTTCTTCTCGTTTGAAACAAAAACGTCACAGAAATTCGTCGGCGAATACCCACTTCATGTACTAATGCTGAAAGTAAGGTGAGAGCCGATTCGAGACACCCCCACAGTCGCTCGGTATGTAATTGAAGCAGCTACCCCTTTCGCTTCCAAAAACAAATACAGGGGAAATAACTTAATTTGCATATTATCCTTCCTCAGAAGAAACAGCTAGCGATAATCTGTCTAAACATTCACAAAAAAACTCAATGAAACCGTGAAAAGTAGGCGAAAAATCTTCAAATAATCTCCTCATATACAGCCACACACATTTTCCTTTGGGGCAAGGAGCTAAATAATACCCTTCAGCTTTCTCAGCTCTATTCAATCGGCGTATGTATATTTTAAAAAAAAAGCCACAACATTTTTCCTGTTACAGCCCTCCAGCTTTAACCAGCAAAAAGCCCTCATAATAAGCGTGAATCTCGAGATTTCCTCTTCATTTTAGGCAGCAAAAATGCCTTTTTCTGCGTCGCCAGTTCAACAACTCATTTGATCGCAGAGTTTTAGACTTGAGGCAAGCAACGAATGCTTCCCTTACGAAAAGATTAGCAGCAAATTTCTCCATCATTTCAGCTCCCAACGAAAGAAACTTTGATGGAACGCATCTTATATACGGATTGCAACGTGTATCTCTTATAAGGAGGGATTTAGTTTACCGAGAGCTAACATCAATGTATAAATTGCATTGGAAAACTAGGAAAAAAACATTTACAGCATCGATTTAGAGGAATTTCGCAGAATCTGAGAAAATCTAATATTTCCTGCGAATTTCTAATTCTTTTTTAGAGGAGATTTTGTGGGAAGAAGGCATGAAAGCTTGGAATATACAAGGATTCAAAAAAAGTAATTAAATGCGCTAAAATATGTTTTTCCCGATAAAAATCACTAAACGGGGTGTTTTTGTGGTAAATTTCTTGATTTCTTCTTAGAAATTCGATGGAAGTGAGGAAAACTGAGGGGTAAGCTATGAGGTGCGTAATATATGAAAACAAAAATTTTGTGGAAAACGGGAGTCTGCTGATAAGGGTGTGAAGATGAGAGAGTAGTGCTGGAAGAGTGACGATGGAGGTGCAGTGATAAAGGGGTGAAGATAAAAGATTTGTGCTAAAAAATTGAATATTGGAGAGTAGCATTGGAAAGTTGAAGATGAGAGATTTGCAGTAAAGGAGTGAAGATGGAAGAGTAGTGATAAAAGGGTGAAGATGAGGGATTCGCGATAAAAGAGTGGAGATGGAGGAGTAGCGCTGGAAAGCTGAAGATGAGGGATTTGCGCTAGAAGAGTGAAGATGGAATACTGCATATCTAAAGAAGCTGAAGAGACTATTGTAGAATAGCATCAATACCCCGCACACACACAAACAGTCGGCCGGCTGCATAAGATAATGCGGTACCGGATGGGCTCGAACCATCGACCTTGTGGTTAACAGCCACACGCTCTAACCGACTGAGCTACGGAACCATGATAGCCGTGTATTTCTAATATTTCTTA
This sequence comes from Nephromyces sp. MM_2019, assembly GCA_015657535.1. NCBI lineage: Eukaryota > Apicomplexa > Aconoidasida > Nephromycida > Nephromyces > Nephromyces sp. MM_2019. The sequence continues at coordinate 4,194 of JADHZB010000783.1, forward strand.
TTACAGCAGTTAACCAAATTTATCCTATCTTTGCACGCTTTTTGATTATCCTTTCGCTGCTGCAGAGTAATTACTATTCGATTGATGTTTGGGCCCTCATTCCTATTCAAAGGTGCTTGAGGTATATCCCGCCGAAAATAGGATGAGGAGACTTTACTGTTGTACCTATACAAATCTTTTCTTAAAGTACTTGTAACTTCAATATTTAATGGCTAATATCTAGTAATCACAACTCCTTATATCGCACATAACTATGACACTACCTATAAGTGTATCTCATGAAAAGCTCCACCAGTAGGAGGAAGGTACTACCTATTAGTGCATGTTATGAGACATCCTGCAGCGAAAAACTCCACCATTAGGAGGAAGAGACTACCTACCAACACATCTTATGAGACATCCTGCAGCGAAAAGCGCCACAATATGGATGAAAAAACCTAGTGAATGCCAGCGTAACGAATGTTGAATTATAAAGCATCTTGTGAAATCACTACAGTGGCTGAGTATAACGCTATTCTATGCAGTGAATGCAGTGACTGATTATAATAATATACCGCAAAGTTGCTAAAATGGCTCAGTACGATACTATGTTATTGAGCTAGCACAGCGATTTAGTAGATGCTATTATCAGATATCTATGTCAAGCTCCATCATATTACGCAAAGGCAATAAGGGAGACCTCCTGAAGGAATTTTATGCTAAGCAGGAAAAGCTTAACATACCATATACACTACACCTTTTGTGAAATGAAGCTTTCCATATGCTTTTTTCAATAAGAGATTAGCCATAGAATTTGCTAAAAAAATCTTCTAAAAGAGCAGGTCTTGAGAGAAGCGGCAGCCATGGTATTAAAAAGGTAATAAATAGGATTAAAAAATGGTTGAATGTGATTTATAATGACTCGCGTCCTGCTTTACAAGCTACTTACTGCGTTGAAACTTAATTTGAACAGAACACATAAAAAAGCAGCCCGTGAAAGAGCAAATTCTCTGATAGACTGAAAACTGGCAAGAAGAAACAAAAACTGCCAAGTTGTTCTGTGTGAATGCTGAGATGCGTATTTGTGTGAGTTCGACAGTGTTGTCCTAATCTTTTTGGCGATTTACAAAAGTCTAGTGATTTTTATAGCTTTTATACCTCTGAGATGTGCTATAGAAAAATATATTTTATAAAGTATTGGGCATAGCGATATGCTTGCCTAGTCGTAGCTGGCGGTTTAAATACTGTGACTTTTCTCATACCAAAAAGGAAAGGTACGATATATACATCCAAGAAGCGATTATCAGACGGGGGGGGGGATTATCAGAGGAGGCTAATAATGTAAAAATTGAATCAGGCAAATATATAGATATTTCTCGCCTAGCTTTTCTACTTTGGAAAGTAATTTTCTGAGGTTAATACTATTCCTAAAAAATGAATTTTTTTATTCAGCCCGCTCCTTCTGCTATGTTTTACCTTGTGAGTAGGTAATTTATAGTATCAAAAATAAAAGATTTAGGGTATTGAAGCTTCCCTTTTGTGACGAACAAAACCTCTTTGTGACCGATTTATCTATTTTTTGGTGGATAGGTAATTAATTTTGTTCGGAAAATTTTATTATCTGGTATTATTTTCACCGTGAAATTCCAAGTTACAACTGCTTATATTAGAGGCTGAACGTAAAGCTGGCTCTCTCTCACTCAAAGCAGATTCTGATTAGATAGAGTGTATCTCAATAGCTGTTTCTTGCAGCGGCTAGGATAATTCCTAAAAGCTTTAAAAGCCCTACATTTCTACAGGGCGATGCTGCTACGTTTCTAGCAACTTTGTGCTGATGGGAACGCTTTACTCCTTCATCAGAGCTATTCATGGGTCTTTTAAACTGCTCTATATGCCCCTTGCTATGGTAATCCCCTTAAGGTTCTAATTTTGCGTAAGTATTCTCTGTTTTGTTTCTCCCCTTTACATTAAGGTATGTGCGTGTTGTCATCATGATGGACCAGAAGTTTTCTAGACTTATTCTCATGCATTCTCGTACACAGTACCGCTCAAAATTCTAATACAAGTCCCACGGCTGCAGTAAAATATATTCCTGGCTAAACGCCAATAATTCACCGATGGGACTTATTTATTTCTTATCTTTGAAAACTGTAATGCAGTTTTCTGTACGTGATTCATGTACATCAACAACACAACAAAATGTTTCTGCGTAAATGTGACATGCTGCGTATTGATTGCAGCTACTATTATCGCAAATAGCAACTAATCTTCCTTGAACACACAGAAAAAAAAAGAGGGGCAGTTAAAGCCCTCAAGAAAGTATAGTAAATTTCATATTGGAGGCATTCCTTCTAGGAAAAAGACGATAACGCCGGCATCGACTCATTGGGACCACGCAAGGTCAGTACCATTTTGTGGAGACCGCACCACCATCAAATACCGCAGAATGCACAGAGCTATTTAAACGGTAATAATACCAAAACAAGCAATGTGGAAAACCAGGCAAATATATACGTAGGGCCTGAGCTAACAAAGCTAAAAAAATACCCGCGTAAAGCTAGTCTCACCTCTCACTAGGATACATGTCCAAAACAGAGAATTTCATACATTCTCCTTCTCGGAGGTTATCTCCTTCCTGTAGCTGGTCCGCTGACTTGGAAAATCTCTTGCAAACATCTTCCCAGTAAAACTTCCGCTCGTAGGTTTTGGGATAGGTACTTATTGCATTAATATCTGCTGTTGCTCTAGCATGGCTCTTCCCACTTTCAACGTTGCTAGCAGTGCACATGCTCCTTCCAACGTCTAGGAGACGTGTTTTAGAGCATCCTCCCGCTGCACCTCCGGTTCCGTGACCCTCCTCTACGTAAACTATTTCCTTAGTTATAAATTTGTCTAATTTTGCAATCTTATTCAGCATGTCACGGTTCATAAGACCAGAATTAACATTGTTGGATTCAACAGTCTTATTTCTGCCAGAAACGTGGGGTTTATCCGGCGAATCTTGTAGTAAACTTCTATCAGAGCTGATTAGAGTATTCGTGGAAGACACTTCTGACTCCCGTAGCTGCCGTATCATAACTATTAAAGCAGACTCTGGAGGTCCAACAGAATTCATCATTAAGGCTTCTTCCTGCGTATTAAGTGAGTGGAATACCACGTGAAGTACATCTGTTTCGCGCTTGTTAAATTTTTGGGACAATATTAAACAGGGAAATTACAGACGAAAGCTGCTACAGACCGGCATGCATTATTGCATGTGCATTTCTCAAAGATGAGTAATGTAGATATCGTATTTATATTACGATTGTAGCGCTATAGATATCAGCATAGATTGCAAAACAATCCTGGCATGCGAAGCGCTAGTTTCTGCAGAAATTTTGCCAGTCGGCGGAAAGTAGGAAAGTTGAGGCAAAACAAAAAGCTCAATGAAAAAAGTAGCTGAAACCTTTAAACTGGTATGTCAACCATTAGACTTGATTACTTTGGTAGATTATTTTAACCCGGGAAACATCGACTACAAGAAGCTTAAACATTTATTACTCAGTGTAGAAAAATTGCAAACCTTCATGGATCTAGTATTCGGAAGGACGAAGAGCTTTTGGAAATCTGTCTCTTGTTCTGCTATGAGCCATCCGCCCCCGAACAATATCCCAATGAGGATGCATGCAATGATCACCTGAAAGGCATATCAAGTGATAACTTGAATCTTCTATGCACAGGCTTAACTACGATGGAGATTTTTTAGCAACTACACAGCATTGCATGCAATTCACATTCTAAAATCCCTTGATGGCCCGCAAGCATTCACACTACGGCTACTTTTTGTCGGAAGTGCATGTATCTCTCACTCAGAGCTTTACACCAGTTATACTTAGACAGCTATTTAATACTAATCGAAAAAAAAATACTTGAAGTGCTAAACTACTTCTTGCTGCTCCAGTTTTATGCACCAGAATTTCCTAATTAGTATTGGTAGAAGCAAGTACTACGCTTGAGCGTGTAGCCGATGCTTACCGTTAATGGACGATCATATACAAATACGCCTAGCCTTCCAAACGAATGTTTGATTTGTGATAGAATATACTGCTTTTTAGCTACCAGAAGCTGCTCACACATCTGGAAGCTCATAGATTGCTTAGATGTGCCATTTTTTTCCTTCTTTTGTTTCCCCTCTGTCATTTTTTTTGCCTTGATACCGTCCCCTGGGTGCAATGCCTTTCCTTTCATGGCATTGATACTTTCAGTCATTGAAAATTTTGAAGGATCCTCAGTAGCGAAAAACACCTTATTCTCCATCTCACGCCTGCATTTTTAATTTCCAACTTGTTACCAACACTTAAAATTTTACCTTAAGATGTATGCATCCCCGTAAATCGAGACCTTTTAATTTATCCTATGTTTAAATGGAGTCCATTGACAATTCTGATTAACCAAAAAACTTGTAATTTATTTTTTTTTATTGTTGTGATAGCTTAATTCCCTTCCATCTTGGCCTCCTTGGACAAAGAGATCTTTTACTTTTTTCTATCAATTTAGTAGCTCGCCTTTCATTCATCTTTGTCTGTGTGCTTGCATGCCTCATACGTAGTTTTCTTAAACTTTTTTCCTCCGCTGAAATCTTGCATAACCTGATGTGCTGGTAAGGTAGTGAACTGTGTTGCTCCGTATTTTTATGGCACTTGTCTGTCCACCTGGTTACACATGGATATATGACCCGAACTTCAATTATCTTTCATTACAGGGTTTATTGGCAGAGAGTGATGGCGATGTTCATACTAAAAGTGTTGTCGAGCTGCTGTAAATTAGTTGCTCGTTTTGTACCAATTAGATGATCTGTGTAGCGACTAATCCTTTCATTTGTAATTAAAAAACTTTAAAGAGTATGTTTTCTTGCTTTCCTTCTGCTAGCTGATACTAGAGTATACCTGCTATCACCTGCATAGCTAAAAATCTGAACTATTATTCATTAAGCGGTATATTTTTATCAAGGCGAATTTTTGATGAAAATGCCTGTATAATGGACTGAAAAAATCTAATTCCTCTGAACTTCTACCTTTTTGCCTCTAAATAGTGTGTTTTGCACCTGATTTAAAGCCACCATATTGCTTGGAAGCACATTAAAAACAGTATGCTTAAATTATGGAACCTTGCATCTTGGAAGAATATAGGTATGAAATCGAAAGAGATATATGTCAATGCATACTTTCGAACTGCCTCCCCCTCATTGCACTATTCTGCAAATTTGTTTCTAGTAATTCTTATGCCCCCCCTCAGTCGTACAGGGTATTTGATTAAAAAAAATTTTCCCTGGCATTACCAGCTGCTCAGCGACTTTCCCATAAAAAATGTTTAAATAGATACAAATATGTGTAGGGACAGATATTTCGTACAACTACTACTACTACTTCTCATTGAATATCTTAGTTTCCACAAAAACGGAGCTCCAATGAAAAGAAATCCCCATAGTTTGAAAGATAAACCACTCCATGTAATTTGATAGTTAAATTAGTGATTTTCCACGTGTACTCGTAAAGGCACTATATAGCGTGCTAATTAATTTTGATTACACTGCACGCTTTAAGCTTTCCGCAGGAATCGCATTACAATTTGTCTAAATAGCAAGAGGATATCACTATTAAAAGAGACATCAAGGTTTATAACTTTAGAGTAGCTGAAATCAGAGCTATATTTCATATCTTTTGAATGATCAGATTTTAAAATCTCCAATTCATATCTGCAACTTAAAACCTATAGCAGTACTTGTGTAGAATTATGGGGCTAACTTCATCGCTAGCTTGCTTTATTGCTGATTATTGCTATATTTCACGCGATGCTCCAACATTTTTATTTTTTGATTAATTCCCATATTATTGAAGCTCAAGAATTTTCCATAGAGTTTATACACGTGAATAGGCGTTTTCTATATCTTTTGAGCAATGATAATGTTAAGCAACTTTCAGAACTGATAATTTTTACAAATAAAGAGTTGCTTTTTTTTCTTGGGTGTGATTGCGGATGTTTTCATAAAGTTGTCTGCTAGGCGTATTACCGGTTTCGTACATACTGGCAGGCACATAACTGATGTTGAAAGGAAATAAAATTTCGATGCATAGCGCCAAGATTGGGCTACCCCCTGCCTTACCTGCGAGATTTTGTTGATTTAATCGATGTTTCAGAGTGTAAATCTAATTAACCTTTACAATGCTAAAAACACTTTTGGTAAAAACCTATAGTCTATTCATTAGCTACAAGCAAGCAAACGCCTTTAGTGATGTGATCCCCATCATAAATAATAATTACCTAAAACTCCGCTCATTTCATTAAAAACGTCGCCCAACAAGAGTTATTTTCTTTCAACTTCTTCCACTTTCTATTTGTGTGATTTACTCTTATGTAGTGTATATGTTTGCTTCTTATTGCCTAGGCCGCAGCTATTTAACAGAGATTCTCATACCACGCTTCGAGCTTTCAGTTGGGACATAATATGAATTCCACTATAGCATTCACGTAAAAGCACCTCCCCAAAAACATAATCAACACACATCATAGGCGACGAAAAACTCCACAAAACTTTTCAAACCCAGTTCCTCGTAGCAGATAATAAATGTGATAATAAGAGAACACAGAAAAAAATGCAGCTTTTTGGGATACAGGCCACATACTTAATGACACATACGTTTGATGTTTGCGTGCGTACCACGTTTTCTCTACCTATTTACCAACCTATCAAAGTTAACGGAGTCCTAGCTATTCAAATGATACTCCTGGTCATGTCTAGAGCAAAAACTCCCTAAAGATGGATGCTGTAAGAGACCGAAGCAAGTTGATGCCTCCTCACCGATTATTTTTTACTTTCCAGGGGTGTACTTGCAAAAAGTTGATAGCTTTAGCACCTCTTATGCTCACAGGTAACCGCTGCTGCACCTGCAGAGCCATGGCTAGAGGAAGAAAGCCCGCCGGGCAAAAATATTTTTTTGCATATATAGCATATCAGGCGCAAACTCCAGCAACAAAGTATAGCGGTCATGACATCTTATCCTCTTTTTTTGCGCTTACTGGAATCGCAATAGATACTAAATTCGTCAATGCAGTAGCAAGGGCGGCAGCCATTCATTACGCGTCATTGGTGTACCTGTGTGCCCTGCACACAATAAAAATCCTTGCAACTGCCTGAGTTTCAGCTCTTAAATTGGAAAGACACAGCTAAAAAGCGCACAAATAACAGCAAACATACTACCAAACTCAGAAAAACCCAATCATGACACCTCGTTTAAGCGTATACAAAGTAGGAGGGTATTCAAGCTGAGTGTATACTATACATGTGAAATCTATGGTCACTTCAGTTCATAACTTAAACTGTCCCAAATAAATAGCAGCAAAGTAATCTAATATGATGAAACGACCCAAACCTTGCTTAAGCTGCCTTAGGGGCCACTAGAATTGGAAGAGTTTCAGGTTTACATGCACCAGCATATGCGAGAATAGAGAAACACACCCAGCGTCATATATATACCTGTATGTACACCTGAGCTACATATACAGAAACAGGTTTCGTAATGATGAATTCAATAAAGAGCATACTACCGCAATATATAGTGTACTACGCGGCTTGGCATAGAATGGAAACACGCACCAAGAAAGACTTTCGCATAAAGTTAAGCTATCATCCTTATTCGCTGGGAAAACGCTTTAATTGATGCAACCTCACGCGACCGAGCCGCCCGTCGTAGCTACAGGCAGTAGCTTATTTAGTCAGCATCGAGAGACAAGCTAGTTTCCTTAAGTGGATTTGCAAGCGAGGCTTTTGTGTGCTTAGGTAGAGAGGTAGGTGTGCATGCGTGTGTACTATATATATATATATGTACCACGAGTTCGCGCTACCTAGCGTGCAGACGGGAGAGCACACAACCAGTGTGAAAATGTGACTCTACACATGCTTGCGCGGTGCGGCCGTCTGACCGTGGTACCTTGTGGTAGAGGGAACAGAGAGGGGGTAAAAACAGCCCATACTACGCTGGCGTAGAGAGGGAACATGGATAGAAGTTGCACCAGCATCTGATACGTTGGGGTAGAGAGAGGGAACATACATAGAGGGACTGCAAGTTGGTGGCTGAGGATAGCAAAGGAGGAGCTCCATTTTTCACCTAGAGGCCGCATTCGATGCTAGCTTACGTAGGCGAGGCTGCAGACTCGCAGCTGGGTAGCTGTTAACTGGATTTTCGCTACCAGAGGGTGTCTTAATAAGTGGGAACATGAGCAAAGTGGAGAAAAAGAAAGCTCAGACAAGACATTTTCCGGATAGCTAGCCGGCAGCGAGAGGATCTAGAGCACACCCACGTACGTGCGTGATAAATGCTAAACGCAAGCCTACAACGAAATTTTACACAATCTTTAAATCGTGTGTACAATAAAATAGAAATCCACGATGGAATGGAGCACATACACGCGGAGGAAGCTAAACTGTACAGAGACTCACACAGAAACCATGGGTGGCAAGATGAATATCTATCGCACCAGGCTACATCCCTCAGAGGATTATAAGGCAAAAAACAGTTCTTGCACTGTAAAAGCGGCAAGCTATGCCACCACAGAAGAAGCAGAAGAGAAACTGCCACAAAAACGCTTGTCTGACAAAGGACTCAGCAGGCACCATTGGCTGCTTTTCTAGTGATTTCTTTAGTGAGCAGCTGCCACCGTAAGAATACCTTGGCAAATTCTTGTACCTTAACCAATTGGCTGAGCCGAGATAGCTCGGGAGAGGATGCTGGTAGGAGGTAGTGAAAGGGCGATTGAACTTTCCTTTCCTCATTGTGAGACTACAACAGGATCTTGTGCCTTCACGGCAGCTACATAACCTGCGGCATCTTTACACCACTCTCCTAAGAAATCCCATAAAAATCTTGTGAGAACTTAGTTACTACGAGAGACTTGGTATGCCTTAGCTTATCGCACAAAATTGAGTGCTTCAAATTGATTTTACTATGTTTCTCCACAGGAAAATCAACTTAACCTGACAAAGGTTGGATCGAGTGTTACTTAACGCCACGAAAGTAATAGTGCGCTTCTTTCTCGCACGGGCAAGAGATGTAATGGGCGTGCATTCCCCTCATAAAGAAGAGATAATGTAAGCCTTTCTTCTTCTCATAAAGAAGAGATATTCTGAGCGCTTCTTCTTCTCACAAATGAGAGACGATGTGTGCGCTTCCCCTTCCCATATAGAAGAGACGCTCTGAGCATTTCTTCTTCTCATAAAAAAGAGATGTTCTGCGCGTTTCTTCTTCTCAAAAATGAGAGACGATGTGAGCGCATCTTTTCACAAGAGGCACAGCACCGACCGGTACAAAAACTCAAGACGTACTGTTTGTTTCTGCGACCAAAACGATAGTATGCGCCTCTTCCTCCCGCCAGCACAGAGTAAAGTCGAAGATATTGTGCCCCAGCTAATTATTCATACGTAGTGAAACGGCAGTATGCCATCTACTCTCACCTCCTCTTTCTCGTAATTTGCTGGTTACATACTACGCAGCTTTTTTAATCTCGTTGCTGAGCAATTTTGCGTATATTTCCCGGCGTGAAACGCCAAGTCAGAATCCTTCAATACTAACCAGCACCTTCGCTACCGCCATTTCTCCAAAAACTCCTCTTGGGATTTGTCGAAAACTTGCTGCTTCTCCGATTTAATATACAATTTTGGATAAGTTTCCACCAAAGATTCAGCGGCATATCGCAGATACTCAATCATGCGACAAAAAGGTACTGATGAAGTACTACAGCGGGAATGTACTACACCGTGTACACGAGGTATAGTTAAAGAAAGAGACAAAACTTGCAATCTTTTTATACTGTCGGTAAGAAGGAGTGCAAGAAGCTTTCAAAATGTCCAAGTTTCTTCTAATCTGAGACGCGCGTTTTGGGCTTGCAGAAAACAACGGAAGGGTCTTTCTAAATATTGGGCAAATCAATGCCACTCGGAGAAAAACTATAACCGGAAAGATCACTAACAGCGTCTAACACACGCCTCTCTAGAAAAGTGGCAATCGATGAGATTTCAAATCAAACTACGCACAAAAGAGCAGGTCTTCGAGTTATTATGGAGAACTTATTATTAAATTCACAACAAAAAGAGATATTCAATCACAAAAAGCAAACCAGTGAGAACAGCAGTTAACAGCTTACCCTGGGAGCATTGATCACGCGACCTACACAACACACACGAAGGAAAGCGGAAATTGGGCTCTTTAACTTGTTTCGAGAATTGGTATCTCGCCATTTCATCTGCTCTTTTATCATCTTCTGCTCACTTCTCCTGTTCCTCCCTCCCAACCTCTCCTGGTCCTCTAGCCATTTCATCATCCCTTCCTTGGGCTACCACTCCCCCATGTATTACTCCGGCTAACCTCATATATCCTGCTCCCTCCAGCCATTCCACCATCCCTTCATCGGGCTATCCCCCCCTCCCCACTCATGCCGCCCTCCCCATACCCCCCCTTCACAAGATTTCAGCGCATCACCATCCCACCTTCGCGTTCCACACAACCCCCAGAAAATTTAAAGACACCAAAATTCCATATCTTTCATTTTGTACAAGATCCAGTTTAACATTGATAATTTTCCAGCTTCTTCTACTAGCGAACTGCTCTCAAAGCGCATTGCAGAAGAGCAAATTTAACGTTTTTCATGTTAACAGAGTAGTTTGGAGTTCTTCCAGCACACAACAGTGCATAAGGGGCATCCTCTCATAGAAGATCTACAGAATCATAGAAACTATCATAAAATTATGTGGCGCATGCGATGAAGACATCCCACCGCAAGTCCCTCCATCATCATGGCTCTCTTTTTTTTGTGATTCCCTCTGTATGTGAAGACGCAGCCTCTTCTTTTCGATAAATTTATACTTTTGATCGACTTTAAGAGGACTTTTGCATGCTCACAGTACTACTAACTGCCTTTCTTTAGTTTTTTATTACGTTTATAGAATAGAATCTGCTAAATGGCTTATAAATGCTAGTAATCAGGAAATTGCCATTATTTTTTCCAGCTGCCCAGGATTTTACCCCAGCAAACTACCTGCTTAACGCGTAGATGAAAGGACCCTCCTTCGCTCAAGAAGCTTGCGCAATCTCCTTAGAAAACCCTATATCCTTCTCTATTTGGGAGCAAATCAGACATATCACATTACTGCTCGAATGGCTTGAAGCAACGCAGCATCCAGGGTGAGCACCTTGAGTACAAAGGAAGAAATAGAGCTTTATATACTCAAATATCGCAGCAATAAAACAGTGCCCCCACACATGTGGATAGCGTGACACACTTGCTACGCACACAAATGAAACGACCAACACCCTCTTTCACACACACATGAAAACAACACCCTCTTTCGCATACACGTATTCACACACGCAAGATCATGTCACTAAAACTCGTATACCTTGTCCACAGGTAAAGCAGGTGATAAACTTTGAGGGGCTTCTTTCGCCGTCTGGGGTGTGCGTAAACTCATTGTTAGCAGCTAAGTTAGAAGGTTTAACACACACTGAGCACAAATTCATATCCTCATCATCAAGCTTTTTAGATTTGCTCCTCCGTGTGTGTGTCGTTCTCGAATTCTTCTCTCTGCAGCCGCTACAAATGCGGAAGCGACTATTGTAAGAGCAGGTAGGATTCTGTAGGAGTAAAGCAGGTGAAAGTGAGGGCTTATAGCAACACAAAATAAGCTACGGGCGCTATATAGACTAGCAAGGTTATATGAAGGCCGCATGGCCTAGGCAAGTAGACAAGTACAGATAAGGCAGTATATCCTCAATAATACAGTGAAACTACTGGGGAAAGTTTGTACAGCTGAAAAGCAGTGTAGAAACTGCGTAGTTTTGTTGGGAGAACTTCCCGGGTGGAGTAGGTGGGAGGAGGTCTTCATGAGAGACAGAAATTGAGTAGATGGGAGGAGATCCTCATCAAAGACGCAGCAGTTTTGCTGCCACAAGAAAAACCCCTAACACACACATCAAGTTTGCTGAAGAAAACTTAAATAACCCCCTCCCCTATCACACCTACCTTACAAGTAGCCGAAGCACACTCATAACACACACCGCCCCAAATAAGCCACCGCATATCGCAATACACAGCAGATGCAAGGATCTTCTTGAAACACCACTTGATGCACAAATGATCGGTAGAGAAACAAAGGCGGGGGCAGTGTACATACACCCATTATAAGCAAACAAAACAAAACAGCAAAAATGTGCAGTGAAATCGTAAATTTTGGGAGGAAATCCTAGCAGAAATTCAGGAGGAAGTAATTCATAAAATCAGAGCAAAAAACAGCGAAAAAATACTGTAAAAAAAACGCGATTTTTCACGATTGAATACGAAGGGAGATTGCAGCAGTATGTACTCACTAGCGCCTCCTTATCGGGAAGACGAGCCCCACAACATCTGCAATATCCGCAATCTAAGCAGAACCAGTCCCCATCCGGTACCTGAATGGATGAAGAAAAACTATCAGATTCTGAAGTGTGCATATGCGAAATTGAGATGGGGGGGTGCACACACACCCAAGATCAGGGTAGCATACAAACCTACGATGAGGGTACTGCACACACAAGAACACAACACGAGGGTAGTGCACACACACACAGAGCCAGCACGATGCTGCACACACATCAAGGATAATAAAGTTCAAAAGGTCTAGGAATCCGAAAAACTCATTCCCAACATAGAAGAAAGATACAAAAGCTTAGCAAACATCAGCAAGCACCTTGTGTGCGAAGTTGGAATGAAGGTATGCTATCTCAGTCCATCAGAAAAAAAGCAAAAAACGCCACAAAGTATCTGTCTCAAAGTGTGTCTGTTTCAAATTGTGTGTGCCCCAAATTGTGTGTGTTTCTCTCTAAGTGCAGAGGTCTTCATGCTGCTTTATTGCTCAAAATAGCATCCCCATCAGCTTCTTACTACTGTCAAAATTGGAGCACACGCACTCACGCCCTGTAGAAAACCACCGCATCATACAAAAACATAAAGCAAACGAAAAAAACACACATTAACCAGGTGTATGTACACCCAGAAAAAGCAGCATAACAACACACACACATAGGATTATACTTCCCCAGAGAGCTTGAAACGAAGAGAGACTTTGTAAGCCTAAAGAGCCTACATACACCTCATCTAAGAGGCTATAGAAAACCTCATGGAAAGCAGAAATCTGCATCCTACCTCCTCCACTGATGGAGACATACACTCCATGTGATAAGCTCTATCACACGCATCGCAGATCAACATTGTATCTTCATTAGCGTTTGATCCGCAGGTTTCACATGCCTGGAAAGGAGAGGGAATAACTAAGGCAAAAAAATATACACACGCACACATGCACATACCGAAATAGACACGCCCAGTAGCACACGAAAACGCACACACAAGTAAAAACAGGTTTATAGTAACACACAAACATGCACCAACACACAACCAGACATGCACAGTAACGCAAATCAACACACAAACACGCTAGCAAGCACACGAACAGTGATACAAACCGACACATGCACAGCAGCACACAAGAAAATGCACACAAAACACGCAAATACAGATACCAGCACACAAGCGAACACACACGCCAACTCGCACACAAACCCACCAACTCCTACTCAAGCAGAATACACACATAGCATCAAGGCTCAAAGTGCTATATAGTGTCTGTGTGTGCGCCTACTTGCGCATCTTATACCTTGCATTCCGTACACGACCATGGGTAACGAGTGACCATTTGGTAATTCAAGGCAGGATCGCAGCATCTAAAGAGAAACAAGAAGTAGAAGAGACTAGTGAAGAGGCAGTGTACGTACACTAGATGAAAGAACCCGAAGCAAGTGCTATTTACACCGCACACAAAAGCGAAGATGCCTCCATAAGATTATCACATACACAAACACACGATGAAAACATCAAGGCAAACATTACAAAACATAAAAAAGTAAAGGGATATACTGAACCACATGTATACTTCTTAAAGAGCCCATAAACACACGAAATACAATCCACGCACACCCCACAAATGCACCCCACATCCCACCCCACAAACACACACACTCCCCATCCACCCCCCCCACACTCACCCAGCATGAAAAGCTCTTCTACATTTCACACACAACAAGAGCTCTTTCTTATCTGCCTCGTGTTTACAGTGGCGAAAGTGGCAAGCTAGCTCAATCCTGCAATCGCTCTCATCTCCTTCAGAAACAGGTGTGTCCGCCCCTCCAACACCTCCGGTATACCCCACAGCCCCCGCATTACTAGCAGATATAGAAGGGGAGGGTGTACATACAGTAAAGCCGGAGCTAGCTTGAAGACGGCCGTGTGCAAAGAGGTTGTTATCGCTAGCCTTTCTAGATTTAGCGAGAGACGACAAGGAAGAGAGATGGCTCTCTGAAGATAAGGGAAGCTTCCTACCTTCAACAGACGAAGCAGCAGACGGCTGATTGATAGCAAATGCTGTGTGTGTGTCATCATGTTGTCTAGCTGTTCCCCTAAACCCTTCTCCACTTCGTAATATATTAGCTGGAGGGATTGAGGGGGGTATGTGGGAGGAAGAATGAGGGGACGTCTGTATTATAGAGCCATCTACTATTGCTGAGAGAAGAGAGGTGAGCGATTGGTGGAGTTAGACACACAGAGAATAGAGAAAGAAAGAGAAAAATGTACGCATTCGCCACCGATACATATATACACAGCAGGGAGAGAGAAAAAGTCAGAGACAAATAGATAGAGAAGCTCATACAGACAAAGAGAGAAACACACACATATATAATCAGAGACACACACAGGTCAGAGAAAGGCAAAAAAAATACACAAGCACATCACATGGGAGGAAAAGATAATCCCACATACAAGAACATATTATAGAAGGAGAACAATACACACACAAAAACACGAGAAAAAGATAAAAATACTTCATTATAAAGATCAAGAGAACTACGCACACACAGAGAGATGAATACACGTAGGGATAGCAGAACTAGCCAAGAGAAAAAGAAGGCTGAGAAGTTACGTATAAGCACACACACAAGAAAGCTTAGCAGACAACACACAGGTATACACTGCTAATGAATGAAACTTCAGCATGAAACTAGACAACGTAGCAGGAAGTATAACGCGCCACTTCATAGCTGCTCACAGCATTTGGGGTGATCTTCCCAGAGTGTCTAAGCTATTGCTGTGCACACATGCAATCAGGAAGGAGCCACACACAGAGACGAGGGAGTCTCGCAGGCGACGGCAAATGCATACAGAAGTACATATAGGAACACACAAAGAAGCAGCAACGTATGCACACAGGAGCAGAAAAAGGAATGGAGAAGCATGCATGGACACATACAGCAGCACAAAGAGAAGCACACACCAACCTACACGCAGGGAAAAACACAACAATCAGCACACACACCAACACACACCAAAACCCTATAAAACCACATCACTCCCCCAAACAGCCTCAGATCATCCAAAAACCTCGTTTCCACCAACTCAATCGCTTCGACATACACGAGAATGCAACATACAATATACACCCAACTCACCTTTATTGGCAGAAGGCAAAGAAGATGAGGAATCTTCAAATGAACCACCAGCAGGAGAGGAGCTACTTGTCGCACACACAGGGCCTTCCACACTTTTTCCCTTGTTTTTCGCGCTCTCAAAAAGACTATATCGCTCCAAGGCGATGCTTATGGGAATCAGCTGAAGCAGGTGTGTGCCCGGTCTAAAGTGACACCCATTTTCCTGTATATTCTTTTCGATCATTGAAGCAACGTCAAAGCAGCTTTTCTCTTCGTTTTCTGCCTCTTCTTTGGTCCTTCCCAAGCCCTCTGAAGAAGCGTCAATGGCATGTCTTATATCCCCCACATTCTTTCCATCTGCTACACTTTGAAAGGAACTCAGAGGAGCATTTTGCCCTCCAAGCTTGGTAGAAACACCACCCCCTTTAAACCTTGTGAAAACCACATTACGTGCTTCAATAGAGGAAGAAGTTGAGCCTTCAGGCTTCATTACTTCCTGCTTTGAAGATCCCTTCTGCGAAGATGTCTGTGTGTGTGCTAGGCTGAAGAAACGACTCTCGCTGCTGCTGCCAGTGGTAGTAGCTGAAAAAACAGTAGCTTTAGGGTCTACACACAAGCCTCCAGCCAAAAGGAAGCTATTAGCCAAATCGTTGCTTGAAGACACTATAGGGGATGCTTGCAGCACACCATTCCTCAAGAATTCCGGCATACACGAGCTTTCTGGATTGATCCATAGTGAACACGCTTTAGACTCGTTCCCTCCATCAAAGGAAGAGCCACACACGAGAAGATGAGAAGGTACTGGGCTCCTAGATGAAAGGAATCTGAAATGCCTGGAGGCATCACTGGTCGCTGTTGTATGTGCGGATGCTTCTTCGACCTGAGAAGCTGCTGTATGTGTGGGATTTGAAGTGGCAGCCGAAGATACACCTGGGGATGGCTGACTGCTTTCCTTTGCTTTATGACGTCTTAGGGATTCAGAGGGTGGGACCGGAACTTCTACAGGAAGAGGTGGGGCTTCATACTCTCCGGTAAGTCTCCGCACAAACTTAGACGCTAGTGCATGAAGAAGTTCAGAGCTTGAGAAATCTTCCTGGCTATAGAGAAGCGAAGTGTAGAGTGATCGCTTCTTCAGTGGAGAGCTAGTCCAGTGAAGATGCGGAGGAAAAGTTCCTCCTGATTGTGCCAGAGAAAGCTTGTTTTGAGGGGGAAAATTCATCAAACCGCCAGAGGAAGAAACAGGCGAATCAAAAGGATAAGAACTTCCTCTTCCTCCGATATCTCCACACTTTTTTGCGCTGGCTGAGGCTTCATTTTCTAGGCAGAAGCAGTGCTTCAAGCCAGTGATAGAGCAGTTCATATGATGTTCACTCAACATCATAAACACCCCTCTTCAAAGTAGGATTAGCAACAGGAGGTACTTAAAAGGCGATTATCTAAAAGTTGCGCACACATAAAGGCACACATAAATATACCCCATCCTCTTCAGCAAAATCCTCGAGAGTAGCCTTCAAAAGAAGTGCGTAATATTTATTTGCTCCTCGTAAGGTATTATATTCTTCAAGCTACGAAAGAGAGAGTGATCCCCCAAAGGAGGAAGCTTCAGGCTCATTCCCTTGCTAGTGGAGATCTCAAAAAAATACCCTTCTCCTGGGTGTAGCTACACTGCCAAATTTCGTCTATGTAGCCGAATTCGCCAAAAAACATGCATTTTCTTCACTTTTATGGGAAAAAACCTTTTAAACACAGCGAAATAGCAATAATTCAGGATGTATGTGGCAATCCTGAACTAATTGGATGAAAATGTACTTGCCGATAAACAAGTGAAAAACTACAAATTGCGTCAAAAAAAGAGGAAGAAGCAATGAAAGCCAACTTTCCGCAAACTGTTGACTTGAAAGAAATCAACAATCTTCAAAGCTTTTTTGACACGTAGATTCAGTAAATTTGAGAATTTGGAGATGAAAAATCCAAAAATTGCATTTTTTCAGAGCAAAAAGGGCTTTTCAGTTACAAAAGCTGCAAAAGCTTGAAGAAGAGGGAAATTTGATGAAGAAATAAAAAAGGGAAGAGATTTACCGCTGAAAAGATGAACACTTACATGAAAAGCCCCAGAAATTGAAAAAACCCGAAAATTCCTGCTTCTTTGGCAAAAAGTCGCGGCTGATTGCCTTTTGAAGCAAAAAAAAAGGGGTATGTGTGGAGAGGGTGTCTGGTGTATTTATCGGGGGTATGTGGCGGCCTTGTGGCTGGTGTGGCGGCTGTGCAGGAGGGTGGTGTGTTCGGGGGTTGGCGGAGGTTTGTGTGTGGGGGGAGGGAGGTATGTGTGCGTTGGTATGTGTGTGAATTTAATTGTGTGTGTCTTGGCACACTTTCAAAGTTAATTTCATGTTTCTCTTAAGGGGTATTATGCGACTTTGGGGTTCCAGGCTCAAATGCGTTTATAGTAGTTTTGTTGGTCACACACACCCACTACAAAATTACCTTAAAATATCCTACTTTTGCATATAATATCTTCAAAATTGCTGCTTTTTCGTAGAAATCCACAATTTTTTTTGCGGAAATTGTCTAAGCACTCACAAGAGGATGCTATTCGCCGGTGTCATACGTTCCCCGTCATGAAAGTGTAGAATCACACAAGGTCGCTTGTAGTTTCTACGAAAACTTCGTGTTCTTCCTGGAAAGTCCACGAAATTTCAATCTTTTTGCTGTTTGAGAAATTTGTTTTCTTTGATTTTCTCCGGAGACACACCGGAAAGCTCTATTTTAGCTAATTTCTATTTAAAACTGAATTTATGGGAAATTCCGCTGTTTTGAAGGAAATTTCCCTGATTTTGCGGGAAATTTCGCTACTTTTCACTTTACTTCTCACAACTTCAATTCTTTTGCTTCTATTTTCTTCGTTTAACCGCATTATTTTCTTTATTCATTCTCTTTCGGTAGCTTCATGGCAGCAAGAAAGTTGTTTGCATTTTAACTTTTGCTGAAGTTTTTTGAGCCTCTTATTTATAACACTTTGTTTTCTTCAATTTTTGGGTTGATTTAATAAATATCTTCAAAAAAACCAAAAAAAGTCAGAAAAAAAGCAAGAATCCCAGAAAAAAAACAGAATTCTAAAGAAAAGAGAAAAAATCCCAACATCTTCCTCCTCAAGTTTCCCCATTAATGCTTTTTTCATCACAAAAAACTTTGAGAAATTTCCAAGCAAAAGGCGTGTGTGTATCATTCCGCTCCTCATAAAGAGCATAAAACTTCACTCATTACTTAGCAGCAAAGCAGACCAGCACACATCTTCATGTACTTGAGGTGCTATTTAAAACATTTTCAGAGATTTCAGAGCATTTCGTATACACAATGAAAACAAGACTGTGTATATACACCCCCTTTTTCCCCCTGCTTCAAAGTGTTTTATAGTGTATATACACGCAGTTAAAGCGTAGGATCTTTACTTTTTGCGTATTTTCGCGGATATAACGAGAAGAATGCAGCGCTGAGCAGATAATACTGATGTAACTCCAGTAATCATCTGTTATGATGCTATATATATGGAGGAGGAATGGCTTCAAATCGGCAGACTAATACTAGGGAAGAAATTGAGCACTTAGTGTGTGTTTGCATTTGTGTGTGTGTGTGTGTGGGTGTTGGAGCTAACTGTGAGCAAGGTTTTGCACGCTTAAAAAACTTGTATTCCGCGTTGGTTTACTCGCAGGAGAAGCTACGAGAATTTTTTCTAGCGTTATTGTGTGTATATACTGTCAGACTGCTTTGCTACGTGCTAGCACGTGTGTGTGCAATCATGTGCAGCTCTGTGTGTGTGTTTAGACGTTTGCTGCTAAAAGTGAGTAAAGCCAAGGTGATTCAAGCTGATCCATTATCATCTTCATCATCAAAGATTGCCTGTAAAGAGCAAGTTTAAAGGGGTGTACATACACTGCTAAGCCCATTGATGCTATTGAGATTGAAACTTAATCTTGAAGAAAAACTTGAGTTCTTCGCAGGCTAAACGAGAGAAACGGCAAGCATCAAAGAATGGTATTAACACACACACATTCATGCCATTGGAATAAACACACACACGTACACACATCATCTCGACACATAAACAGATTCACATTATTTGAATAAACACACATTTATACCATCTAAATATAAATACGCATTCACACTATACACACACTCCCACTATCCACTCATACACACGTATTCACATTCCCCCACACACACAGATATACCCAGACACACACACACACACACACCACCTGAGCACACGTATTTCTGCGCATCAAATCCCACTAGTACCATCATGCACACACACCTTAAACAGGCTCGCCGGAGGCTTCTTTACTAGAGGCTCTTCGAGCTCCTCTTTGAAGAGAACATTATCAAGCATCGTTTCCCCACCAGACTGCTTTGCTAACACACTGCTAACAGCATCCTTCCTAGAGAGTCCTGGAGATGCTAGGCTTTCATACGAAGTAGTCGGCGAGCTTGGGGGCTCAGCATTATCGGATAAGCTGCTCTCAATCTTCTCGGAGAATGCAGAGCTTGCCTGAAATGATGAAGAAGAAAACGCGTCAAACCTAGCAGAAACTTCGGGGCTATTAGGTTTGCGTGTGTGTATGTGAGCATGTGTGTGTGTGCGAGTGCATGCTTTTAAGTGAGCATGTGCGCGTGTGTGTGCGTGTGAGTGAGTGAGTAACTGTGTGTGCGTTAGTTTGCGTGTTCGTAAGTGAGCGGGTTTGTGTGTGTGAGTATGCCAGCATGTGTGTCTGTGTGTGAGTGTATGTGGAGTGCAAACATAAGTATTAAGAGTTAGGCTGGTAGCTGCGTGATGTAGTGCGTGAAGACTGCATTTTCTGGTGATGCACACAGCAGAATGGTTTATCAGAAGGCCCAAGCATTGCGGTTGTGCAAGCAGTTTCGCACACACCCAAGAGTTAGTAGGCGCGCACACCAGCCGAACACACAAGCATACCAAACAAGATATGATGAGCAAGGAAAACAGTTAAATGCTGTGAAGCTCAAGCTGCTTATATATAGCCGCAGACAAGCTGATGAAGGTAGCACACCCAAGTTAGAAGGGGAAGCACACACAAATGAAAGAAGCTAATACACACTAATCAAACCAGCACACACACGCTAAGTAAACTAGCACACACACAGCTTACTCAGTTCCTCACATACAGTCATATTAGCACACACTCACACTAAAAAGCACAATCTCTATAGCCCTTAAAGACATACACACACACACACACACACACACACTAGCATCACAACAACAACAACAACAACAGAACGGATACACACTTATTAAGTACACACACCCGCGTGTGCTTAAAAGCACTCTCAAAGCAACTACTTCAAGGCAGGCTATCGAGGGTATATACACCTGAAGCTTTCGAGACACCGTCGCCGGAAGATCCAATCTCTTCAGAAGCAAAGGAGGAGGATCCCAATTGAAGACTTGGCGCTCCACCCTCTAAACAGAGATATCATCAAAGTTTGAGTTTCGGATAATAAACACTGTTAAACACACCATTCAACTCTAACTATTTCACACACACGGAGAAAAAAGGTTCTCACACACACGGAGAAAAAAGGTTCTCAAATGCACTGAGAAACCTCCACCACACACGTGAAGAAATTCCCATCGCACACACTGTCAAGCACGTCTCAAGCACATGGATAAACCCCACCCACACACACGGAAGTGTGCTGCTACCTCCTCCTTTAGGCTCTTAGAAGACGCAGGCAAGCTACTATCTTCTCTTAACCCCTTCATCTCAGAGCCACTACCTGCTAGCTGATTCTGGAAGCAACACACACAGAAGAGGGTGTTATCCTGCTGAAGTCAAATTGATAATCCAATAACCTCTAAAAGGCCGCGCTAATGTAATGCTCATCTGAATGTGCTGTGTGTGAAGTTGTTGTGTGCCTGAATTAAGTGCGTGTGAAGATGGAGCATATGTAAATGTGTAGTGTGTGAAAATGGTGTGTGCGTGTTTGAGCTTGTCGGCATGCTTGTAAATACCTGCATGCACACGTATGTATGTGTGTGCAAGCACAGCTACTCTAATATCACTTTATTATTCAGCACTAAAACAAACCCTTTGACTAGCTTGTCAAAAATAGGAAAGACTGCAGTGTACGTACACTCAAGAAGCCGACTACTTCCCCTATTTTAGTACTTACTACACCTGTGTGTGAGTAGTCGATGGGTCCCTTCTCCTCAAAGAAGATGATATGCCGCCCTCACTAAGCCTAGGGGCCAAAATTAGACCTTCCTTATGCTTGGAGCTGCAGGGGCTTGTGTGTGCGTCATCTTCAACTTTAACAAACTCTCGTTTCTTGAAGAGTGCATCTAGTGTACGTCCAGACGAAGCAAAAAATGAAAGAAGCCTAGTCTAAGAAGCTGGCTTGCACATACACAGGTCAGTGCATAGTTGAGGCCTACAAATTGTAGGAAGCCTCATCAAGGTGTATATACACCGAAAAGCCATTGGTTAGGCATGCACACAAATTCTACAGAATGTAATCTTGTGAGACAGCAATTTAAGAAGCACGCACGGAGACACGGTTGTGTGTATCAGAGTAAAGTAGTATAACAAGCACACACACTATGCAAAAAGCCAAAAGATAGCTAAGCTCAGAATCTGCACACATCTTGTCTCACACACAGTATCACAACACACTTTATCGCAGAGACTTAATGGCAGATAAGCTATCGCACACATAAACTTCATTTTGCACACACAAGTTTTCACATGCACATTTTATCGCACACACACTCCACCACACACACTATATCGCACACACACTCCACCACACACA
>JADHZB010000784.1:0-58193 GCA_015657535.1 Nephromyces sp. MM_2019
TGTGTGTGTGTGTGTGTGTGTGCTCTCACTAGTGAGCATCTGAGTTGTCGACGGAGTGCATCTACTACTTATATGCACCGGATTACTATACATACACAAAGGAGTATCCACACACAATTCAACTACCTGGGTGTATGTACACCTTGATGAAACATCAACCAGTAATAATATTGCCATAAGCTTTGATCTTCCGGCTGTGTGTACAAGCCCTAAAAGCAGAGGAAGAACACATACTATACATGAAGATAGAAAGCCAAGAAAGTAGTTTTAGATGCCTTTCACAAGCAAAGCTTTAGAAATGGAGACATCTTCGAAAATGATGAGGCCAAAGAAGAGGATGCGAGCGTATGTACACCTCTCTTGAGAGTGCAATAAGCAGAACTACGCACAGAAATTATACAGTAAAGCCACCAAAATAAAGATACGCAAGCCATAAATTTCAGCGTGTATGTACATCTCGTTCAAAAAAACACACAGGAAAGACATAGTGATGAGACACACCAAGAATAGATAGAGAAACAAAGAGACTGCATAGAGCACACACAGAGACACATAAATACACTACAAACATCAATACATAAGCAAGGAAACACACAGCACACACATAACGTACATCACACACATGAAATACAAAACACACACACCAGGCACAACACACCACACATGTATTTCCTGAATCACATCACCTACATTATGAACAAACTCAAGCTCTTCATCCAAAGGAATATCCTCCAAAGAACTTCGTAAAAACCAGGCCGAATAGTTTGAGAAGTTTTCCACTAGAAGCTTCCTACTTAATCTCTCCTTCACACGATGAAGATCAAACTTTGAATCTGCAGTGTAAATACACCGTAAACTCTTATTAATAGCATCAAGCAAAGTCTTCACTTGAAAAAGATGAGGAAGAAGAGTAGCAAAAACAGTTAAAGTGATGACAAATTAAGATATTACAGATATACACAGAAAGACAAGATATCACACATGCATACACACGCACACACACGCACACGCACACACACGCACACACACACACACAGTAAAGATCTCGCATATATACATACACAGTAAAGATATTATCACACCTACATACGCACACACACCTACAAAGAATCACACAGATACACCAACACACATACAGACATACAAGAACAAGCACACACAGACGCACGCACACCAACACACACAGTGCCTCACGAAACATTGAATGAAAAAAAAACAATCCATGCTAATACTTAACTCCCCCCCGACAACACCGATAAATAAGGGATATAACACATGCACACACAAGGCAGAGCGGCACACACACATACAAACTACAGGCAAAATCAGTGGGGGGCTACCGAGAAAAAGAGGCTGAGATTAGTTTGCACACCCAATATCAAACACGCAAAAGCTCACCCGAGCTGCAGAGAGCTCCAGGTTGTGATGCTTCTTCTAAACAATTGCACACAAAGTTGTAGTGCTGCCAACAATGAAAGTTCCTGCAATCATACTTTAGAAAAGACTCACACAAGCTCATCTCTTTCTCTAAAATTTCCATACCTGAGAAACTGCATAAAACAGCGGAAACGCAACAGAATTTCGGCTAAAAATGGCAAAAACAGGCGATCAAATTAACAAGAAGAGGGAAGAGAAGGAGAAGAAGAAGAAGAAGAAGGAGAAGAGGGAAGAGAAGGAGAAGAAGAAGAAGAAGAAGGAGAAGAGGGAAGAGAAGGAGAAGAAGAAGAAGAAGAAGATGAAGAGGGAAGAGAAGAAGAAGAAGAAAAATAAGAAGATAGCAGACGCCAAATTGATGAACGCAGCAATGCGATAGAGAATCGCAGCTTCAAACAGAGATATAAAGCATTTTTAGGAATATCTGCAAATAAAAAAGGCTTACTTGTGATTTATGAGCATTTTCAATGTCCATGCTCGGTGAAACCACACACAAAACACCTTTTGAGCTTTATATAGAGCTCCATCGAGCAACACCATCTCCTGAATGAGTAGATCTCTGGCAGTTAAGGGTTGATGAAGCTTTTTTACGGACGTTTGAGGGCTAGAATCATCATTCTTATGCTGCACTACTTGTGCTACAGAAGTAATGCCCTTTGTGCTTTCTGAGAAGGGAGAGGAGCTAGAAGCAGAAGAAGAGCCAAAAGCGGAGGAAGAAGAAGAGGTAGCAGCTGCAGAAGAAGACGCTGAAGCACAAGAATCTGAAACAACTTTTGAAACTGCAGAAGAAGCAACGGGGGAACCAGACACTGAAGATTCAGGCAGAGATGTTGAAGAAGACTCAAATGGCCTGGAAGAATTTACGGCATCGTATTTACCCAGAAACTGAGGTGGAAAAAATGAGGAAGAGTCAGAGCATATAGCATCTACAGAAACTGTAGAATCCGCAAATTCTACGGAATCTTTCTCGTTTTTCTTCTTCTCATTTTTCAGAGTGTCTAAGATATATTCTCTTCGAATGCTCCACAAAGTACTTGTATCAGGATTTATCTTCGTCAAAACCTCTGTCGTCAAGGAGAAAGCTTCAGAAGCCGCAGAAACTCGACAATCAAATATACGATTGAGCAAGGCATAACCCTTTGCCACCCTTAACTTCTCCGCTTCTACATCCTTTGGGGTTTTTGATATAACACGCTCCGCCTTCCTTTGATTATGCATCCTAAGAAGAGGAAATGGATAGGATACTGCGTTCAAGCCTATAGTGTGTACTAGAGCGTTAAGAGAGGAAAGTGTGCTTTAGAAACCGGAGGGAAGTAGTTGTGAAGTTTTGAGAAGATGTATTATGTGATATCAACTAATTTATTCCCATTCATTAAGTCGATTGCCGAACCAACAGGGATCACGCATGCAAGTTTGCATATGTAGCAATACACGGGAATAAAAAAGTCTCAATACACTTAAAGATCTAAAACGCGGGAAAAGAATTCACTGATGACAATGAGGCGTGGGAACCGTCTTCAACGATGAGAGAGAATCCCATGCAGAAAGCAATCCAAAAAAAAAGCAAGGTAAGAGGAAAATAAACAGGAAAAAAGAAAGTGAGAAACAGAAGAGAAAGAGAAAGCAAGAAAAAGAAGGAAAAGAGGAGAAGAAACAGGAAAAGAAAAAGTAACAAACTGGACAAGGACCAGGAGAATAAAAAGTACTAATCTACAAGGTACCAAAAATTCGAAAATAGGCCCTGAAAAAGCTATTCAAATTATGGGGTAATAATGTAAGCAAAATTCTCTCTTGTGCATACACGAGCAGACCTTCATTCCAGCGAAAATTTTCCCTTTATTCCGCACAGAAAGAAGGCAAAGTAACTAGGCTTCTATAGGAAGCGCTGTAAACTTCAAATTCGCGTAATCTTCACCCTTCAACAGTAAGCCCTGGGCCTATTTTAAGCAGAAATTGCTGCACATCATCCAATTTTCTGCATTTTTCCAAATCTTCACATTATCACTCCCCTCTGCGCTTTATGAATTCCTCGCACAGTTCCCACCTTCATCCTTTTGAAATATTTACCCAGTTTTATCCACTCCATCGTTTATTCTTACCTTTGGACTATTTGTTCCAATGCCTGATTTGGGGATACATTAGATATTCTGGGTCCGGTGGCAGGAAAGCTAATGTATCATTGGGTGAAGAATGAAGAAGCAGGAGAGGCTTCCTCTTAACTTTAGATTTCAGTTATAAGTGAGATGCGGAATAGGAATTGCAATGAAAAAGCTGAGAATTAGAAGAATTCTCACAGGTAAGTTGATTTAAATAGCAAAGAGCAAAAGAAACAAAAAATAAGTGAGCAGTCCCGGAGGGAAATGACGGGGTTGCCAAATAGAAAAGAACGGGGATGAAGTAGTGATGAAATCGATAAATTGTGAAGAATCTGGTGAACACACCTAGAAAAGAAGGGAGGAAAATCAACATGGATAGGGGAAAATGTTGGAATTGGACGCCAAAAAGGAGTTAAGAAGCTGATGATGTCCTTAGATTATCCCTTCTTCCTCAGCTCTGCCTCTAGTAATCTGGACTATCAGCACGTCTTAACCCTGACCCAATGACACTATGTTACTAAGCTAGCGTGTCATGACAATGACGTAAAAAATGCACTCCTACATGCACTGATATGCAAGTGCTAGGCAAATCGCATATACTCCAAGACATTGCAAATCACAATTACTCCAAGAGAGTGCAAATCACAAATTCTTATCCGGCCATACACTTGCAAGCGACACAAGCTGGCATGCGTGTATGCTAGCAACAAAAACTAGCATACACGCTAGCCTGCACGCTCATACACACAAAAGTAAATTTACAAAGTACGCCTACGAGCCTATCGTGCCGTATTTTATGAGTTGAGAGAAGAGCATTTATTACTCGATGCTTCCTCCGCACTTTAAAAGCTGCAATCATTCAAATTACTGCGCGAACTGATGGGGGATACTACTAGGCACACATGCGCAGCCAATGCATAGTCATTTACTCGCATGCTTACCTCCTCTCCCTATTTGATAGAACCTCTCTCTGACAATCCACGAGGGATGCATGCGATGTGAGTACCACCAAACCTTGTGGTGATAACTCTATTGTTTAATTTCTACCCCTCCGACGGTGGAGTCAGTCTAGAACGCGTAAACTGATTGCAAAGCAATGGTACTTACTCTATGCCTAAAGGCAGCCAGGCCTCACAAGTTGCTTTACAAGCAAGTAGTCTCACGAGCTTTGATAACAGTAATTAAAGGCTAGGGAAAACATTAATGAGGAAGACGTTAATAGTCGCCCAAAGTGATGGAATTGTGCTTCCCAATATATATGAGCCGTAAAAACCTAACTTGAGGACAAGCACACAGGCTGTTACGGGCTAAATTAAACATTTACAGTGTGCTACGGGAAGGCCATGATAGCTAA
The DNA here is from genome assembly GCA_015657535.1 of Nephromyces sp. MM_2019. NCBI lineage: Eukaryota > Apicomplexa > Aconoidasida > Nephromycida > Nephromyces > Nephromyces sp. MM_2019. The sequence continues at coordinate 4,885 of JADHZB010000784.1, forward strand.
ATGGTTTCGACCTTTTAATCTGACCCTTGGTTCTCTTGTATGTACTGTGATTTTCCACAGTAAATCGGGCTGTTTTCAGCTGATAGCAGCAGCCAGAAGGCCAACTATAAAGACTAACTTCCATAATTCAATTGATTTAGGATTATGTTTACTCACTTGATTAGTTTGTAGTTCTAATAAAGGATCTTTTTTGCTAAAGATATTTAGGCCGCCATTATCACAAGGAAGTATCAAGCTGAGGCTGAGATATTGGACAGAACTTACACCCAAAATCTACATTTTAGACTCATGATGTCTGCCATGGCAAGTAGGTGGAACGCCGTGGCGGAGTGTACAGATTTCTGTCTAGGCATCTAGCAGGATGGTAATGCGAGATATAAATGTGCGGTTGAACCGCACTCTCAGAGCCACTGCTTAAATCACAAAGGGTGAACAAAGTAGTTACTGCATGCAACTGGTTCAGGTGTGGAAACAAAGGAAGCGGAATAAGAGAATTGGCTTATGCTTCCAACCGCCTTAGCGGCCTTAACCTGCCATTCGCTTACACTGTTGATAACTAACTGCTTTGAAAATTCCTGGTATAAATCTCTGCTTTACGTTTTATGCTTATATTTCTACCACACAAAAGGGGCCTTTGTGTAACAAACATACCAATAAATCATGGAATACCCTACCATTAAGCTAGAATAGAGTACCACAGAGAGTGTTTAGCGGAATACTTCGCATGAAAAAACAGACTTTCTTGAAAAAGTAAGCGCAAGTCCTAGCTGCTAAAATGGCAAAGATTGATACCCTTGACCAAATTGCATAAATACATTTAAAAGCACAGAGATGTGGAGCCTGAATACTTGGTACTCCGCGTGCACCAGCAAATATTCCTTCATGACCGTCTGGTTCCCCACGTAAATAAAATATTTTGATGTGCCATCCGTTCGGTAGAGCCATCACCTACTGCTTTTTCGCACAGCCTGCTAAACCTATCCCCAGCGACGCAGAATCGCATACAGTGAGAAGCTTTCGTGGCACTGCGTCTGGATTAGGAGTGGCCCCAAAAGCAACGAACGTACCCTGCTTTCCAAAACATTCTTTCTAGATTAGAAATATGGAAAGCAATGCATAAACTTATAGTACACACCTGTACTCCGATGGGATTCATAAACAGCAAGAAATTTGAATCGCGGCAACGCACATATATCCCTAAACCAGCTAAAACAGAATAAACCGGTATAATATGAACTGCAGGGTCGTATACATACACCCCCCGTTGAGATACATGGACCTGCAGGGTATATGTACATACACAGCTCGCTGCTGTTACGAGATTATCCGGCAGCCACTAATATTTCTTTTATGAAACGATGCTCCCATAATACACGTGGCTACAATACTACCGTTTTCCTTACGTATCGAAAGGGATCCAAACAGATGGTCATCAATGTGGCAGATTTAGAAACAGTTTTACTACAATATGGAGCTGATGTATTACTAGAGGCTCGCGTTTCGGATACTCCAGTTGATAAGGATTTAATTTGGAGTCTCATTGATAATAAGTACAAGACGCGGTTTGTCACTCCCATTCAAGAATAGCTTCCGGCAAAAAGCAAGTTTACATATATGACCTTTGATATAAAGAAGTTCTTTGCCACAAGCTTCTGTAATTTAGATCGTTGCATCATCTACGTTTCTGTTGGGGGTAAATTTTGATATCGTGGGCAACGAGCGAATGCGATGCGCCTACATAAAGCTCCTGCTCTTCTCTGCACGGTGAGTCGTTGGAAGGCTTATACTCGGATGACACTACCATTTTTACTAGTTTGAACACTAGAACTAAAAAATACTTTCAGATACTTCGAAACCGATTTGATTAAAAAAAGTGCTTCTTAGATCTGTGCACCTTCGGAGCCGCTGCCGCCTTCATGAACTGGTGAAACAACGGTTCACGAACAGGACTAACTTACTTAATGCTAGTCCGCCCCGGAATTTAACACAAAAAAAACCATACAAAGCTGATGCGCCTCACAATTCTCACACATGCGTAAAACAATGCAATGGAAATTCAAGATGCAGGCGCATTCCATACTGGTTGGGCAACTAGAGGCCAGCAGAAGGATATTTAATAATGGATTAATGGGTGAGGGCTGGCCTTCATCAATTTTACTAGAAAATGCAGTGGAAGGATAATACTTTTATTATGTCGACTCAGACAACTCAGTGCTTCAGTCATTTAACCAGATACACACTTGCCGAACAAATATAAGAATAACGTTTCGTCAAGAAGGAAGGAGGACAAATCATCTCCATCAAATTAACTAGAATATTACTTGGCCAGTTTCATCGCAGCAAAAAGCAGATGAGGCGACTTCGTATGAGTGTATAGAAAAGGTCACAAGGAAGGTAAGGGCATACAAATTAGAGTCTCGGCCAACGCAGAAAGCAGACCTCGAAAGAAACTTCTCTCTAATTTTTTTATATGCAAAGAAGGGAAGAAGTGCGCACACAAGAGCAAATTCGCATAAAACGCAACGACAAAATCTTCAAACCATCCAACCACTTCCACTTGACACAAATAGCGCACTGGTTTTATCCTTTAATCTTTGCGCTGTGCACGTGGATATACATAGAGACTCCACACTTGTGGAACAAAGTCAAAGGAACGATAAGAAAAAGGAAATAAGAAAATCCGATCTCACTAGAATGCAAAGAAACTCTACATATCCAGACAAGCTAACTGAATGGTACTTCAACACAAATGGCACAGATAACACATATCTTTTGAAACCACAATACAGGATGCCATATCTACACTGAAATAATCAGAAACGAATACATGTTTTATTTACTGTGAACTCTGCCTCATTCCTCCTTTGAAACAGCCTCAAAATTAGAAACCATGCCAGGAATATCTTCAGTCATGGCCATGGCGTTGAGCCTAGCTTCCAAAAGCTTCAGATCTGCGTCGGGCATCTCGGATTTCATTTGTTGCAATAAGTAGTTTTTAAATTGCTCATTTCTGGCAGATACTCCCTTAGACGCCAAACTAAGAATCAATTAGAAAAACGTGAAAATTTTGCAATTTCTGGTTATTTCTATAATACTTGTCACGGTTTTGGAGAACATTTTTGCTATAGGGTGATTTTTGGAACTTCGCTCACAATTTTATGGCGTGATATCATTGAATCGTATGGAGGATACCAATAATGGTAGAATAACTAAGTTATCAAAGACCTGCGGCAAGGGAGTTCGAATGACTCTCGCAGTAGGCAAGAATTTACTAGCACATACACCAGGAATACTTGTGAGAGCGTCTGGTCACTAAATGTTTCATTTTCAGCACATTTCAAATGCTTTAGCGAATACCAAGGTTAGCAGTTAATCACTCAATCCATCGTATTACAGAAAAGCAAATAATAAATTGCTGCAAGATAAGCAAAAAAAGTTGCTTAACATATTGCATCAAGCAGAAAGATATAGCAGCAACGCTACACGCCTAAAAAAACTGCCGTCACCACAAATGAAGCGCTAAAACATCACGCTGACAAGCACTCTCAGCAAAACTACAACAAGAATTCCGGGCATTATTGCCCATCCTTCTCTTCGGGAACCCCTTTTTACAATACGTCAAACATTAAAATAATAAGAAATAAACAGTGAAAACAGCATCATCAACATAAACTTATAAAAATACAAAGCAAAATTCTTGCAACATTGCTTTGCACATGTAGATGCACCACAAATAAGCCAAGTATACTTGCTCATACCCACAGATATTCGTGAAAATCAATACACGTACACACGCAAGAATAAAATAACATGCATACCTATCCTAACATAAACTCACAAGAATGTGAAAAGGCACACACATACGTAAAGGCACATATGCTGAAACTATTAGATGCACATGCATACATCGACACTACAAAAACACATCTAAAAACATCAAAATGATGCACAGCAGATCAGCAAGTACACGAAAATAAAAATTGAAAATCAGAGCACGCAATAAGAAAAGGATTTACACAAATATAGTTAAGTGGACTAAACATACTCTTTAACTAAATTCTGCACGTCGTCGATGGGTTTCTCTTCAAAGCTGCCACTCACAACATAGGTGTTGGAAGACGGTGCTGCTTGCACTTTTGGTTTATCGAAACACAGTATCTTTCCGTCATCTTGATACATGCGAACCTGTTTTAAAAGGTGAAAATGGAAACCAAATAGTGTGGACACAAGCAATAACAACAGCTGATATCCCCAAAAGCAAGCCAGTCACTACCAGGGCAAGCTATAAAGAGTAAATCTTGTACCTAACACCCAGCCTAACCTATAGAGTTAACCTTGTACTTAAGATTAAAAAATGTCAGTAAATGTAATAGATCGCAGATTTCATTATACTAAACAGCTAGCTCGTATTGTGAATGGTACACACTATCGTAGTGAACTCGGTACTGCAACGCGCGCACAGCTTCAACGTATATGTAGCACCGCATATTTCATACTGATTATCGCGCATCATCAATCACATATTGTGAAGAGAGATTGAAAAAGGAGATGGTACTAACCTCTTCAATGTCCGGTATGGCCGGAACATTCAGTCGTTTAAGGACTTGTTGAACTTTGCGCTCATCTCCAACGTTGCTCTTGAAAACCTAAACAATCAATGAATTCTACAGTTTTTAAAAGCATGACCACATATCGATGATTTTTTTCTACAAACAAGAAGTACTGGTACATTTTTCATGCACATGAAAGCCAAAATTCAACCAAGTAAACAAAAAAAGGCCTGCCAAACGAGTTTATTAGACATATACAAAGGAATGCATTCTACAAATGTCAAAAGCTGAAAAACACATTGGATATGAAGTAACGTACGCATGAAAACATATACCTTCTTCGTCTTCCTTCTGGCAGTACCCTTTCCTCCAATCTGGTGGCCGCTCTCGACAAACTTTTCCTTCAGTTTGGCACGAGCGGCAGCGATATTATCTGCTGTTGCCAACATGGTAGGAACTGCAAAAAACATTAAAAAATACTCATAAGCACCCAAGTAATAACCCATGTGTTCAAAGCAAAAATTTTACCAGAGTTAACACTATGCTCATATTAAAAAAGCCCACTAACTATACCCAATTCTCCTTCGCCATAATAGACATCCTTCTAAGCACGCTTGAAACAAAAAGAAAATGTCTACAAATACAACTAAGCAACATTACAGGCGCTCCCTTCTACTCAGAAACACAAAATACAAATACTTCAATAGCTTCAAATACAGCTTGATGAGCGACTCACCACCGAACAAGCAAACAAAAACGCACCACAAGCTGGCAAATTGAGAACCCCCGTATACATTATACTTTGAGAAACCCCCCACGCACAAACTCCTCAATTGAAGACGTGAAACAAGAAGGGAAATCAGCAAAAACATTGGCTAAACCACTCCACTTCATCGTTCTTAACACAAAGTAGTATATATTCAATTAAAAAGGAATCAAAGGAAAAGGCGGAAAGGCTTGATAATAGTTTTTCAAGAAAAGCATCGCAGCAGCTTCGTACGCTCGCTTTTTTGCAAGCGAATAGCCACATTACCCGATAAAGGTCTCTGATTTTATTAGGAGATATAACGGGTCTACGCCAGGACAGTGGTTGGTGAGAGATGGAACGACGCAAACAAAATGATGTATCAGGAGAAACACACGAACTAGATTGTGGGTATGCGATAAGCAAGTGACGATGTTTTGCCGTATGACGGGTAACAGGCCCGGATAAGCGCATGAGGACGGGAAGTTGGAAGGATGTAGCATAAGGGCTCCCCGCGACGAATAGGGCGTCGACGGTGTTGTGAAAGGTTGGCTTCAGCCGCCATGAAAGGAAGGTTTCAGAGTATTTTATGGATACCTGGTAAATCCTAGGGGGGGGCAACTTGCGAAAGTAGTCAAGAGCCCGTGAGGGGTCACGTGAAGTATACGTTTCAAAGGTTATGCGGACCCACCGGTTTATGGGGTGAAGTGTACACGGTGTGCGCATGTGTGTGTGTGCGCGTGCGTGTGTGTGTGCGCGTGCGTGTGTGTGTGTGCGCGTGCGTGTGTGTGCGCGCGTGCGTGTGTGTGTGTGCGGATGTGTAAAAACAGTAGTGTGAGCGGGGCATGCAGCTTTAGAGAGGTTTGAGAGTTGTGCCAGCTAATAATGTCTGCAAGTCACTGAGCACTAAACTTCCAGTACAAGCATACTTAATGCTCTGAATTGGCGGAAGCTATATGTGCTTTCAAGGGGTGTTTACACTGCTTCTCTGTTACTAATGTTGCTGGCCACACTCAAACCATAAAAGTGGGCGTGTAGACAATTGCTACACACCAGTTTGGGTAGTTAGGCCATGCCTTTTCTAATGTGAAGCCTGCGTTTGGTTTGAGCTAGGTAGATTAGCATATTATGTGGTATTATGTGTGGCAGCTATGTCGTATAATGTGCACTAGCTAAATATGTGATATTATGTATTTGAGATATTTATGCACTATGATGTGTGCTAGCTATCTACCTGATATTACATGTACTAACTATTCCTCAGATATTATGTATACCAGCTATTCCTTCGATAATCTGGATACTAGCTATGGTAGCAGTATTCGTTGTGTACCTGCTAATTAAGCCGTGCGTGCGCTCGGCTGCCAGTGTGACTGTAACCGTATGGCAACTTGTGATCACAGCCCTGTAGCTGCATACCCGGATATGTTGAGCTGCTTATGCAGCTTCTAACTTAGCGTATAGTTATGAAGTTTGAGCATGTACCCGGTCTTGTTTGCGCCGCCGTTGCTGGCACAGCTACAGAATTGTGCAAAGCGTGCAGTAAGTCGCCTCACTACATTTTCGGCGAAATCTGGGCCTGTGCCGTACAGTGCCCTTTGAGCTTCCTGCCCTGCCAAGGCTGCCAATGAAACAAATCGGTGCGCTTGCCATTCTTCTCGTGTCTGAGAACTAATAGTAACCAGCAGACTGTGCAGAAGAATCACCAATCAGCTCGATCTAAACATAAAACCATTCCTTCCTAGACACCTCGGTTGTTGAACTTAGTCCAATACTTTGCACTGAATATAATAAGTATAGGCTCCTACTAGTGAAACGTCATAGCTCAATGCAATAAACTTGTGGCTTCGCACCACGGATACAAATGCTCGCCAACCAGGAAGAAAAAGTAACGCTCACAGTGAAAGGATAGTTTTAATCGTATTTTTGCTAGCCTTGCTGCGCATAAAGCAGCCTACCGACACGTACTAAAGCTACAGCGTCGCCACTAATTTCTACTGAGGGGTAACATTTTCAAACGAAATGCAGATTCTACTTTTGCTGCGTTTCAGACTATTACTGCTTGAGCCTCACTGCATGAAGAATAGCAACTCCACGCATCGCTGCTAGCATATCGGATAGTTTAACGACTGTCAATCCGGGTGGTACCACTCTTGTTGACATCCATTGCTTGTGCCGGGTCTGCTCATCCCATATTACCAGCAGTCTCCAACAGTATTACCATCATTATTCCTACTTTTTCCCTCGCTTTTGCATTCTTATGTGCATTTCCTACGTTAACAGTTGCCTCTATTTCTTTTTTTTCACTGCTTTTGTTAAAACTGCTGTTAATTATCTGCTTTCACTGCAACTGCTGCTAATTCTCTGCTTATACCACGTTTTCAGCTCCCGCATTCGTCAAAAAAAAACCACATGAAAAAAAAGGTTACACGGGATACAATAAATAGCCGCTCCATATGAGAAACCCACCTTCTGGTAACATCTCTCAGTAGAAAGAAGTATGCTCACTAAAAAATTTTCAAAAACGAACAATATTTTTATATACTCTACCAAGGACACCACAAAAGCTCCACAATTCTTGTCTTGTAAACACACCCCACATAATCGGCTAATGCAATGTTCCAACTGCTCTTTTATTCATTTAATTCTTGAATTCTATGCTTTAACATCCCACAAAGCAAAAGCTTGAAAAAAATTTTTAAACTTCAATGTATAAATTAGACTGGCGAAGGAACGTGATGCACGCGTGACACTGTATCAGCCAGGTGCCTTTAAATACGATGAAGACACCACACATTCTAAGACATACCAGGAGAGCGCAAGTCCATTATATATGCCTAGAGCCACACACATGTGGGCTTGGCAAAATAAACGAAGAGAATTATATGTCAAGGAAAAAGAATACTTCACATATCACGCTCAACTTGAGCACCTCAAACAGATATTTTTCCCTCATGAAAATATCAAGTCTCCCAAAATGCCCAAACAAGTTTTAAAAATCTGTATTTTTAAATAAGCAGCAAAATTTATTATTGAAATAAGTATCTAGTAACAAGAACACAAACAAAGTTTTTTTGAAGACACAGCGCTGACACAAACTCCACAAAAAAATCCCAATTTTTTTACTACCCGTAAAACTCCAAAATTGAGAGGGATAAAGCCATCACAAACATACCACCTATTAGAAACCAACTGGCTACCTTGTTCTCAAGATCGTAGCCGTGTGCAGCAGGAATTAATTTCTTAACAGTTACATACAACATCATCCCTCCGGTTATCGCCATGACTATACCATTCGTGTTGTAGCCATCTTGGAGATAATTCAAGAAAAAAAAGCCCAAGAGACCTCCGAGGGGCTCCGCCAAACCTAGAAGTAAAGGAATTTTTAGTGGATTCGATTCGTACACATGAAGTTTGGAAAGCTATTTGCGTAAACGAAGCAAGCACGGAACTCCTACTAAGATCTCTCAGAAAATCACTCAAAAGTGGTTGACGAGACCTTGGACGAATTTTTTTCTACTAAATTATTGAATGTGTAGTGATGTCCACGGGAACTTCGGGAGGACACCATCTCCACTGCTAATGAATTGCCGCACACATGTTTCTCAAGAGCTTCTCAGGGAGCACTCCCTGTTACGCCATAAAAGTGAGCAAATTTATCCGGGGTTACATATAATAACCTTATCCTATTGACACAAACTGCACTCAATGCAAAAGCCCTGAAAAGCTACGAATCCTCTCTTTTAGTGATACACCGCTACGATGGCTCTTTCATGCCCATAAAATCTCCCTAGCAAGAATGAAACGCCAAGAGCAGGTAGCTTCATATTCCTTCGCTAACAAATCATAAAATATTAAGGTCTCACTACCCAAAACTTCTATATGAATAAAACTAAATTCAAACACTCTGCCTCACCCACGTTTCAAAGAAGCTTCACCATCAATTTAAAAACGTAGACGTAGGATCACTCACCACAAACCATAGTCCAAAAAAAAGCCTTCCCAATTGAGCCCGTTGCATAGTAAACCGGAACACTGACAGCTACACCTTCTGGAATGTTATGGAGTGCTATGGCCAGCGCAACACCAATCCCCGATGAAGGGTTGGACATTGTACTGACAAAAGTAACCAATCCTACGGAAAATATCAAAGGAAAATGAATTTCATCAGAGATTTTCACCAAGACAGGAAACTTTATAAAAGTCGCTCGAGTAATACGACAGTGAGCAAAACAATCACTCCAACGAAAACTACATGAAGGAAAAAGCACTCAACTATGCTTTTTTCTTAAAAAAATAGCACATTGTTATAAAACTGAAGTTTATGATTTTCTTCATAAAATGAGTAGAAAATATTTAAATTTCTTGCAAAAATTTATATCAATTTCTTAAAAACAAGGGATGCTCCCCAATAAAAGAGGTGCGCCAAAAATATCGCAACATCGCTATCCACCAATATCACATACGGTAACCAACTAGAAACCCTTACTTCAAAAGAATTGCGGTATGCACACCTGATGCAGAATGGAAGTAACATACATCCATCTCGCACTTACTGAAGCGATCTATATGAACGGCATCAACATCTTCCAAAAATAACTCTTTTCAGAAAAAAAAACCCTACAGTAGACCCTACGCTCGGTGTAGCCAACACTAAATCATCAGTCAATACCAGGAAAAGCTTGAATTACTCGTAAATTGGCTACTGTTTTGAGTTTACCAAACTCCTGCCTCATATATATGTCCTTACCCCTCATCATTAATCAATTCTAACGCATCTTAAAACACCTATATATTACCTCCTCGGTCCACCAAGATATTTCTACCTCCATAAGCAGCCCTATTGACCATATTACCAACCGGTGTGACAGCCTACGATTTTATTCCAAACACATTCTCCACCGGTTCAACTTGTTAAATTCTAAAAAATACATTTCTCCATGAAGTAACCTAAAATCATTCCTGTATCTACAAAAAGTCGAACCTTATGCAAAAATCTACACTTTATCAAACAACTCCCCCCTCCTTCGCTATTCAAAGTTCAGATAGAGAATCCCTACCCTCCGGAAGATTGTGGACGGTTAAGCCTAGCCCCATCGCTATAGCCACAACCCGATAGCTCTGTTTCTTCTTGGAAGCCTCCGACACATTATTGTCTGTGGAAGTTCTTGAAGCCGCTGAATGGCTAGTATCATTATTCCCCCTTGCAAGCGCCAGATCTTTGCTATTAACCGGACTCACGCAACGCCCTTCCTCTAGTGATGTTAAATCTGCGGCATAACCCCTATTCAACGTCCCCACACCCTCGCCGTCGTTGGTGCAGTCAGTGTAAGGCAACATACCATATTGGATAATGGCATCGCTAGTTGCTTTCTTGCTAGATTTTTCACCTTCAAGCGCGGACCTTCCTACACGCCACCCCTTATTCTCATGATGTGGTACCAACACCCAACCCTGCGGCGATTGCTCCTGACCGACTGATGCCCCACAAAGCACGCACACAAACGAGCGGCCGGGCACAGCATCTCCTGAAGAGAGAGTTCGGTACACATCCGCCACCACAACTCCCCCAAAGGCCACCTCTGGCAGCTGTACATCTCCACTAATCACCGCGAAATTATGCCTTGGAAGTGACGCCGATGGTGAAGCAGGACCAATGCCTTCGTTACAGGCGTTCCCCTGTTCGGAATTGTCAATATCAAATTGGCTTTTCTCGCACTCATTCGGTGAATTATCAGTCGTCTCCCCGGCATTCCAATGAGCAAAATCTGATTCATAGGAAGAATCCATGATACGAGAGTATCTGCCTGATACATCGAGGCTAGCAACGTGCAGAACAGCTTCTGATATATTCATGAGACCTTTTTGTCTGTTTTTTTCCAGTATATCCTCTTCTTGGTATTTCCTTGCTTTTTCTTCGTCGATAGTGCTAGATGGGTGGGTATCTACATGAGAATTGTCCCAAGCTGTTAACGAGAGGGGTCCCAAGGAGTTCAAATTAGCCCTACCTTGTATCATGCTGTCGCTAGCATGCGATGAATTGAGATTGGAGGCATGAAGATGCGAATTTTTACTCGCCTGTTCTTTCCGTATGGAATTAGAAGAACTTCTCCATCCCTTCGAGTGGTAGGGGGAGTAGTACACCAGGCGATATACCTTCTCGTGTGAAGGCAAACAGGATTTCAAGCGTGCACCACTTAAGGACCGTGAAGCCTTGATAGATGTCGCAGCAGTAGTGCCAATAGCGAGGCACTCGTCAGCAATAGCTGTGGTGCCATTACCAGAGGTGTGCAGAGAAACTGGCACAACACCATGTGCAAGATTTTCATGAGAGTTCCGTGAGTCAGCATGACCACCAGAGGCCATATCAATACCTGAGAAACCAGCTTTGTGCGGGTAGCGAAGCTCATCAACGCTGGTTTCGGGGACCTTTTTCAAACAAGTGGCGGGTGACACACCACGATTCAACTGGCTTAAAAAGGCGGATAATCCCCCCTTTGGTTTCTTTATTGGGGTCCTGGTAGGAGCAATTCCACCTAAATAGCGAGACACTTCATGCCCCTCAAGAATACCAGCCTCCACACAAGCTTCGCACACCGGGACACCACCATCGTGCGCGGAATCAAACATCTTTGAAAATTCACATGCAAACCTATCCCCCTCAGAAGTAATATCATCAAATACCCTCTTACGCATGTGAGGCTTTACCTGCCCCACTTCCCCATTTTTCTCGTTACTACCACACGAAGAGAAATAAATGGCTTTTTCCTCCGGAAGGTGATGTACCGGCTCCTCCATGTGAGGATTACTGCCCTGCTGCTGTCTAGAGAAATTACTATTAAAATCTTCCGAAAAATGGCTCAAACCAACGCAGACCTGATCATCTTTACGGAAATCAGTAGCTGCAACAGTCCCGTTGCTGATTGATTTTTCATCCGCCACTTGTGCACAGTTTGCTGCAGCTGGATCATCTGCAGATAATGGAGTAGAGCAAGGTGACACGTCTTTGTCAGAAACTTTGGTCATCTTCTTCCACACACGAGTCAATTCGGCTGAAATAGCTACATTCACCTTCCTCAACTTGCGCATTTTTTTCTTAATGCCTGCATCAGATGAAGGGGGTTCCGATGCAATATCAATTCCTGTTAGGTAACTCATGGCGAAATCGAAAACTAAGTACACAGCCAACCCCACGAAAAGGTATACTGATGCTAACAAGTACGCTAAGGACGGAGAGTTCTCTTCGCTGAAAAATTCAACGGATGATGGAAAAACTTCGACCAGAGTAATATACATCATACAACCCCCAGCAAAACTCGCGCACGCTGCAAACACATTGTCGTTTCTCTTTTTGAAAAAAACCGTAATAATAGCCCCAATAAGTGTAGAAAGGCCTGCCACGGTTGTCAAACCAAAGGCAAACAATACTGTTTTTTCTGCCATTTTTTAAAAGGTAGATATTTCGTTTGTAGCTAAGCGATCAGTGCTAGGTTTTGATATGTAGATACTGTTATAATAGGATATGTGGAAGAGCATATGCGTATACGACAAAAATTAAGTTTACAGAGACATGGAAGACAGCACAGATACTATGAGGAATTTCAGCTCTACCCAAAGAAACATGCCTCTTTCAACAGCGAGAATCCAATATCCACAAGGATTCAAAACGCCGCACCTATTTTCACAAAAAAATTACAAATCCAGACAAGTAAAAAAGCTTAAATTAGCCGTCGAAAAAGCTACTCCCCAGAGATTGACAGGGCAATCTTGCACATAAAAAATTAACGGTAGATTAGCTCATGTGGACTAAATTAACGCCGAAGTGAGCATGTAGTTTGCCGCTCTCCTTGAAAACAGCCTCCCTGGTCCCAAACAAAAGATGTTACGAAGCTGACCAGAGCAAAATTATTAAAATCTTCAAAAGGTATCACAGCTTATCAGTGAGTAGGAATTCCTACCAGCAATCATGAAGAACGGGAATTTAGCGTGTGTGAGTGTAGAAATGGAATATAGGATAAAGTCACCGATTCTTCGTTCAATGTGGAGATATTTCTCAAGGGCGATTGTCACAATATCAATCTATTTGGACAAGTGAAGACAAATAAAGGAGCTGCCCACAGTGGTGTAAGCCACAGCTACTGACTGTAGTGGATTGGTCCAGCAAATTTTCCAGTGGTAGAAGACCTGTCCGATCAGTGATTACTCGAATGGTGATAGGATCATTTGTGATTTATCAGCCAGTAAATTTACAAACAGGGCGACCATCCAGCAGATTATACGAGAATGCTAATTACAGGGGTCCGCAAAGTCAGAAAAACAGCAAACAAAGTACCGTTTGGTCTAATGAGTATTATTAACGAAACGTATCTTAGGATCGCTCAGTATCGCTCTCCTCTTCAACGATGGGAATATGCATATATATAACCCTCCTCCTACTCCTCCTCCTGAGTAATGCTAGGATTTCGCCTCCCTTAAAAGCTCACGAAAAAGACATCCGAAAGTGGTAATGCACCTTACTAATCTTTAACATGCCAGCTCCTGCTTATCAAACTAACAGGAAAGCCTCAAGTCATGGAAACGAAAAAGGAAATAGAACTTTAAGTTTCAAGCCATACCAGAGATGATATATATATTACTCCCTTATTTTCACTTGCATACTGCCGTGATTTTCCTTTTTAGCCATCATTAAAAGTCCCAGCAAGGCTTAATCCAAAGTAAGCCGCCAAATTCTGAATACCCTAGGTAATTTTTGTAAGATATTTCCTGGAAACTGTACTCAGATACAGTTCAAGAGAACACACACGACATCAATACCTGAAGAGTAAGAAGCGATTTTTACACAAAATCATAAGGCAAGAACAAGGCGACTAGCATAATACTGAGACGAATTTTATTATCTGCAATGAGAGCCTGAAACTTTAAAGTCGCGCACTACCGTCAAATAATGGAGCAGCTTGAACCATAATAGGATTGAGGGATTAAACACATTGCATTATCAAATACGGAAAACAGGGTAAAGCCTTCAGCAGCAAGCCACTCACTTCTCTTTGACTACGAGAACGATCTCGATCATTAACTTAGCCACACCCGTTGCATATGTGCGCTAATATTAGTTTGTACTCAATTCACTTGACTACATCCCACTCAAAAAACACACTCAGCATTACTGAGAACCATATCTTGTCTTCAGTGATACTTTTCTCTTCAGCCCATAGCATATCCAGATTATAAAAAATGGTGAACACCCACCTACTAGAGAGAGTACCCCAACGCTAACATTTTATAATCCTTCAAATTCTTGCTTCCAAACATCCAATCTACTATCCAGCATCGTTCAAAAAATACACGCTTTAACTTCTAGCTGCTAACAAAATCGCCATCACGTTCAAAGAGCATACACGTGCTCACAATAAAATCCAAATTCACTTTCTTAACGCGGTACTAAAAAAAAATCAAAAAAACATAAAACTCAACAAACAATGAAGGAACTCCTATTATCGATTAGAATGGATGATAAATGCATCGCTACCATTTATTCAGATGCTCTCAACATTTAGGTCATACAAGCATGCGCAGGTATGACTTGAACACTGCAACTCGTGAAGATGAAACATGGTAAGCTAGTCAAACCTTAAAAAAGAAAAAACAAGAACTTATACTAGTTCAATTGTTTCCTGCTTGGAGTTTCTTAACTGAAAAGGATAATTTCGCACAAATTTGAGGAAAAAAAATTCAAGCCTTTAAAAAATCCAGGAAAAATGGTAGAAAAAAAAAGTTATACAAGGCTAGAGCACTCTGCAAGAATCTACACGAACCCAAATGCATACTTTAAACTGAAATATACCTGCATCAAGTTTCCCTCTAGCTAAAGCTTAACCACTAAACGTAGCAAAAAACAAGCTCGATTAAACAACACGAACCTGTACCCGAAATATGCCCTAATGCTATCGTTTCTTAGTGCATCGCGCCAATGATCTTCCACTGGATCTCCTTATTCCAAGGATATAACAATCCAGAACTCTTCATCAAATGCGATGGGACCGAAAACCCTGCAGACAAGTCCCTTTTATCTGCACAAGAAGTCCTTCGCCTCTTCTTGCGAAGCTTCCTGCAAGGCCGCCACAAAAATAAAAAAAAACCAAAGAATCGCACCTTGACCCAACGCTCATACGCTAAATACATCGGCCACGGGGGACCTCCGGAAAATGACCAAAGATGAACGCATCTGGTGAAATTCCGTACAAATCTGCGCCGATTAAACGATGAAAGAGTTATTTAAATAGAACTAGGGAGAACTAAGAAAAGAATAAAAACAGAATCTGCAAATTTTTTTCAAAAGTGCGTCCTTGCGGCAACTAGAAACTCCAGAATCGCACGCACGCAACGCAATCTTCAAACTTTTCAGGGGGAATTGGCCCTCTTTTCTTCTTCAAGGGAGTACAGCTTCAAAATTCATTCACTTCGAGGCAATAAGACGTGGTAAAAAAAAATGTGGTTATCTTACACTAACGTTGGCATTATGCCGTTTTTCGAAATAGCGATGTTTTCCGCCAACCTTGCACAGTGAGGAGCTCTCAATCTTTTTGCGGCTAACGCCTATGGGAGATAGTCGCACAAGGTACGAAGATATGGCAATATAAAACAGCAGCACATTAGCCAGTTCGGGTGCAGCGGACAAGCGGTACAAAGAAAAAAATAGGTGCAATTCATGTGCGAGTTCGCGTGGAGAGTGCGTATCTCCGCAATCAATGTAGGCGTGGGTGCAGTGAGAAGGGTGAGCAACCTCCGTTTGATGCGCCTGTAGCGAAGTGACTTACCAAGGGGAAGGTGATATACACACAGGCTACACCAGTTGGGACATCTGACCGAAGTGAGCGAGTGGGCGTTCGCATATTATAAGCATTAGTCCCTCATCTTCGTTGCAATGATATAACTAGCGTTTGTGCAGCCTTCATCTGGTGTTGAGCGCGCTAACTGTACAGCTTTTATGTTGTGTTGTCTTTGGTTAACTTGCAGTTCCCAGTTCTCATCTTGCTTCTTATTTGCATGTTTACTGCTTTGCAAAATAGGCATTGTTCGTTTTGGCCCTTTTGGATAGATAGTAGTTTCGTGTTGCTATGAACATCTTGATGTTTGTCTTGGATTGCGTGGGCACTTTTTGCCCTTCTGCCACGAAGAATTTTTCTAGACATGATGATGACACTCAGCTGCCGTAGTTTTGCTGTGGTGCACATGGTTCATGGTCTCTAATAATAAATATGCTCTAGTAGGATTTATCATTAGGTGATGCATATTGGTTTATATTTTGGTACCTGATAGGGCTAGAGATCCGTGAGCGCGATATGTTTTAACCTGCGTAGATGATTAATATATAGCTGAACTTCATATGCTTGCTTTTCGCCAGGCTATTGTGCCTAAGCTCTCATAATTTTATGATATTTGGGGCTTCTCTTAAGCCGTTCCCATCAATAAAGATGAGGTCTTCATCGAATTAAAAGTAAACCATGGGATGACGAACTTCTATTCTGCTTCTGGTAATTGCTGTGAAAATGCTCGTTACCTCTAATGCTTGAAAACCTTAAGCAGTTAAATCAACTTTAATAGCGTTTTCTTAAGTGCCTGCTTTACAATTTGTGGGTACAGATTGCGTATTGCAAGGGCGTACCAGGTTGGGGTACTCCTCCCGCCAAAAAACATTTCCTGTGATCTTTTTTTAGCATTTAAGCTAAGCTTAGGGGAAGGATACTTTTTAGATTTATATCTACGCGGGAATCAGCAAGGAAGAAAACAAGAAAGGAAGCGGAGGATATTTGTACTGCTTATAACTAGATCGACTGAAGACCTGTATATTTTAAAATGCAGATTATCTCTGGGTATACTCCTTGCCTTCAGGGTGGTATTCCATATAATCAGAAAGCTTCTCTTTGTTTTTTAGTTCGTAATCTGAATGTGTGAGTCATACCTTAGGTCTATTATTTACTTCATAGCCATTTTTTGAGGCCTGCATTTAAAAAAAAAGCTGCTTCTTATCCCATCAGCCAGTTAAATTAATAGCGTAAATTATGAGCAGGTGAGCCAGGGTGTTTTAAATTGTGCTCTTTTCGGTCGATGACAGTAAAAGTTTTGGGACACCTTTTGCGTTGCACAGCCTATAGTTTTGAGCCACTAAAAAAGAACCAGGCGTTCGATTTATTAAGAGGAATGATAACATGAAAATGGTGTTCAGTATTCCATTCTTGTCTCGTATGCTGAAACGGTATCCCAGATAAGCAAATGATGGAGAAAGCTTCTGCCTACTGATTGTGGCCTTTGAAATATTTGGCCACGAGCAAGATATCGACAACATGGGGTTTCGCCTGCGCCAGGAAGATAACACAGCTCAGAGATTAAGTTCGATTATCCGTGTGTCTTACCGTTGGAGTATGCACCGGCTGTAGCACTTCGAGACCAGGATGGATTACTAGTGCACTTGGTTATTTATATATTATTCCAGTCCTTATTTCCTAAATTATCCCCCCGTCACAAACAATTTTTTTCCTACCTACTCTCTTTCTGATACCAACTGCTTTTGGGGTCATTCCATAGGCTTGGCTCGATAGCCACTACTTCACGTAATGCATGTGTATCACGTACAATCATATTTTATCGAAAGTCCTTCCATGTTTGCTTAACACCTTCTTTCTAAAGAGAGGACATTGTGGTAGTTATCGAAGGCTAGAAGGAACATACATGTCCCTACTTGCTGAGTATTTGTGTGCTATAGGTATATTTCTCATGCATTTTTGTGCAGCCACCTGTCTCCACATGCGAGAAGCCTGATTTCGAGTTATTGGTGCATAGACTTGTATTCTGTACCGAATATTTTTTGTGGATTGTTACAGGACATGCAGCAGTCAAGTCCATTAATTTTTCTTTGATGATATTGAACTCGCAAGCTACTTCAACTCCTTTTAGCAGTAAGCTACTCTATGGTTCATCTATACCAACAAATAATTACTTCCAGCTTCAATGCTGCTTTTCAGCTTTTGGGTCAACTACAAAGCTGCACGAGCGATAAGTTGAAACTCCCATACGGAGGAGTAATACGTGCTTTGGCGTGCCATCTGGCCTGGTGCGAATACCTAACGAAACTTCAAAGTGAGAACACTATATCCCCAAAAGGCTGTGTAAAACCGCACTGCCGTGGGAGAAGCGACGCATTTAATGCACGAGCGTTGACGGCCGCATTAAATGTTCGACAATTTCTTTTGTGTGACGTATAAAAACTTGCTGACCCAAATTGTCTGTAACCATGCATCGCGTAGATTGACGATTAGGTTGAAAGTATTTTTGCTGTAGCGTACTTGCCAAACATTGAAAGCAATTGTTATTTTACGACGCAACATTTTCTTTCCACCACTTCGAATAAATCATCGAAAGATGCGCCTCTACGTATTACTTCCTGCTCCATGCTTCTGGTCTATCCAGCATTGTTTAGCCTTAAGCCAATAAGATCCGTGACACGTGTATTGCGTGGCTCCCGACAACGCGCTCGTGCTCCTAGCAACCACTTTTCCCTCATGATTAATCTGAAGGAACGTCACATCGAAAGATCACTATGTGTTGGCTACTGAGCTTGGTGCGGGAACCGCATGCCACAAATTAGCACAAGGATGAGTGCTCAAGATTTTTAGCGAGAGCACCACGTGGGTATGGGGGAGCGCTCTCGAAGTGGTTTAAAATTATATATTTTAAAATGGCAGCCAGCCTTGTAGAAAGATAAATGCCCAATAGCATGGTAGGGCAAGAAAAAAGACCAGTGGTATGGTCAATTCTTGGATAAGCCCTTAGTGTTTCAGTAGGATTAAATGCATTTTTTCAAGTAATGAGTCAATGCTGTTTTTGCCGGTGCTGACATCACGGAAATCCGTGTCGTTGTTTCAAGGTTAGGGTACACACGTACAAACCAGTGCAAATAGCGCGTACTAAAGAGCAAAAAATTTAATCCCACTCTTAATAGACATTCGCCTACGTTACAAAAAAAGCTTTTACAAGAATGATAAAGTGAAAAAAAAAGCAAGTTTTTCTATTTTTTTGTATTTTATTCTGCCAACAGTTAGAGAATGGTTTCTCCAATGTACCTCCAAAGTATCAATCGCAGAGCTAAACCGGGAAGGAATTGTTGCAGCAGGGTCCATCTTCTTACGGTAATTCGCTAACTGTGAGGCCTTTCCGAACTTTTTCAAAGCTGGTTCTCCACAGTTCAAACTAAACTTGGTCACTTGAGCTGAGAACAACGGGTTTGTTGTGATATTAAGGTTGATTTTTTCGTTATGACATACTCGCTGTTTCGTTTGAAATGATAAGTAAATCCAGCGTGGTAGCGCGAAATATTTGCCTTTTCCCTGCGAAGCCCCTCGAGTGCCACTTTGATTGGCTCAAAATTTTGTTTACTAACAAATATTTAGAAGCGATTTTTGGTTTGGCTGGTGTAATCAAAATCCCTAACGGTGTTACTTTTTTTCAAAACTTCTCAATTGGACTACTTGTTTATAATCTTTTCACCGAACATAATGGCATCACTCCTCCCCTTTCTAAAACTGTGGCCAGAAGCTGTTGATATCTAAACACCCTTTATTTCCTCATCCAACTATCTGTAGCTTCACAGACCAAGGGTTGACAAATTATCTTGCTTTGTGCTTATTGTAAAACTTTTCTTTATGTAAGGATGCAGAAACCGCAACGTAATGCTTCAAAGCAAGCGTGATTGATGGCCGAGCCAAAGTGCTACTCTTAATTTGGGTATCTTTTTTCCACCTTTGATATACCCTGCTGCTTCTGAGAAATTGCTTTTACAGAAAACTGCCCAAAGTAATTCTAGAGATACAAGTTTTTTATTTACTGGGGCAACACTATGAAAGTGTTAACAATAGAATGGGGGCAACGCCGCTTACCACATACAAAAGACACCGCATCAACAATTCTGCTCTGTGCTTCGGCCACTGCGCAAAGATCATTTTCTAGTTGCTGATCAAGCTTCGCGTTAAATTCTTCCTGCTTGTAATTAATCTAAAAAAGCAACAACAAGCATTAAAATAAATGGTTGAGCTTCAGTTGTTATACTTGCAGAATAACAAGAATAAATAGTTGA
Source organism: Nephromyces sp. MM_2019 (assembly GCA_015657535.1). NCBI lineage: Eukaryota > Apicomplexa > Aconoidasida > Nephromycida > Nephromyces > Nephromyces sp. MM_2019. The sequence continues at coordinate 25,310 of JADHZB010000784.1, forward strand.
TTTTAAAAGGCATTATCCTAGTCAAACAAACGCTAGGCAAATAAAGAAATATTTGGAGGCCGAGATTCTGAGTGCAATTGAAATTTAAAAAGGGCTTTTCTGCGGTTTTTACGCACTATTAATTTAATGTAATCCGAATCCTGGACAGTATTGGTCGCCACTTGATATCTAGCCTTATAGCGCTTTATATTAATGCAATATGGCTTGTTTTATTGCCAGCCATTATGGTTGACTTTGCCTGCTTGGTAGCACTTATAATATCCCTCAAAACCAGCAAAAATATATACCAAACCATGCTAGCATGCAACAGGTGTATTTTTTTTTAATTAAGGGGTATATATCTCTATATTTTTAACACTGAATACCGCGCCAGATTATACGCAAAAAGCTACTCAAATTTCCAATTACGCTCCTGCCATTCGATCAAAGTTTTCAACTATCTTGTAAGTACTACAAAGGACAATCAAAAGAACGAAATGAAGAAATTAATGAGTAATCAATAATTTCTTACGCCATGCTTGCTTTGGAATCTTTTATTCCTAAATAATCTCAACTCTAATCCAGGCCACCCTAAGCTCACCCCTGACGTCATTTTCTCAAATTTTTTACTGGCTTCCATGCGCATCTTTTTGGCTTCCGCTGCTGCTTCAATCTTAACCTTCTTTAAGATGAGACTCTTCTTGAGAAAAGCATCCCTCAATTTTCTGCTAGCAAATTCTCCACCCAACGTCAAGAGAGATAAATCTCTCATGTCTGCCTCATTGACTGTAAGCAAGTATTGCAATATGTATGAAAAGCTTTTTTAATACTTTCACACACTACATCATACCTTTATTCACAATCTGCGCTATGCATGCTTTCAGACAAAAAAAAACCCTGGGCATACTCTAGACCCAATAGCAAATTCAAACGACACAAATTACGTATGATTGGGGCCTTCACGTTAGACTAGATGCGTTTTTAATGCTGGCAAGTAATGAAAACGAAAATGCATGAAGTCAGCGTATATCTTTTCATAGACTATGTGCTACCAGTCAAAAAATACGCGACAGCGTAGAATGTTTTTTAAAAATTCACAAAGGAACAGTTACAGCACATCACTTAAAATATCAATAGAAATGTGTGCGTCGAATATTTGTTTCTAGCGTCGCATATATGCACCAAGAACCTTAATAGCCTTGAATTTGTTTTCCCGCACTCAAAAAACTAGCTATTTCTCAGCATATAAAAAATTTCTTAGTATATGGTCTTTTTTATAGTAGTGGGATGATCCTGCCATAGCCAATGAGTTTTTGCAGCTTACGGCCTCCTAAACCGTAGTATCTTATGCATTATTTTCCTACCTATCACAAGACTACGCCTAGCTACTTATTTAACGGGATAATGGCTCGTGTACCTCCTTTCCTTAAATTTATAACTGCAATTTACTTCCTTCTTGCCGTGATTTATGCAAGCAGCATGTATCTAATATAATAGGCTGAGAAAAATAAGGGCATACCCAGGTAATGTATATTGCTACCGATCAGCTTTCTAAATCAACAAGTGTGTGGCGGCGCTACCGCAAAGCACCAAACCCCACCATTCAGTATTGCTAAAATTAATCATTTCAAATCAATCCTAAGCTAGGGCATTGGTGTACATACTCTATTTCTAATGCTGTTCTCATCATTTATTCGCTTAAAATTATGGAAACCAACCGCAAAAATCGTTAAATTTACTCAACTATTATTAAAAAAGCAACTAAAGGGCATTAGAGCATTCATTTCTCCTTTTTCTAAATCCACTAATTACCATAAGGCTTCTATAATGCTAGTTTCAATGTTGAAGGATACCTAAATGATAGCTTACAGTATGAAACTTCCAATTCGTATGTTGTGTGGAGGAGTTATGAGTTTTCCTTCTAAAAATTTCAAGATAAAAATAATGGGATCTCCGCATGAATCACCCGAAGTACACCAATTCAAGTGGAAACAACCGGTGAAATTACAATGTGGTGGTCATGTAGAGAGCTAATATTAACGTAGCGAAAAAATTTTAGGTACGTGAAGCAACCCTACTTTACATCCATCGATAAAGTAGTAAATGTACTACATAAGAGCACAAATCAAATACCTAGGAATGTAAAAATGGTTATATCAAAAGTATCCCTACAGGTTTGGGAATACTACCGGTGAAAGTGTAGTTATAAAATTGATTCAAAACTGATAACTACATGATTCTTTATAATCTAGGCAATTTGAATAACGTACAAAATACTTACTGTGCAAAAAGATAGTATTACTTTTCCATTTAATACAACCTTACAGCTATAAGTTTGACGTTAATTGAAGCAAGGAGTAGCTATTGTTGAAGAGCATAAAAGAGTAGTTAGCTACGGTAAAATAGTGAAATTGTTACAAGGCAGCTTTCATATGATCAAAGAAATGTGAATGACGCGAATACGAAGCTCATGAAAGAGTAATGAGTCGACATCAATTTTTGAGTAGCGACCTGCCGTAGGGAACTCCATTTCGTGATGGTCATTTTTGTTTTGCTTTCTATCTAAGAAACTGAGGGTTTCAAGGAATTCAGCAAAGAAACCTAATGCGGGCTGTTTCAGTAAAGCATGAAATGGGGGTTGAATCGACCCTTTCTAGTCGTTAAAAAAAATAAGGAGGGTACAACGTTTATTAAAATATTTATATTTCTATATAGCTTATCATCTAATTTATCAAGGGTAAAACTAGCTGCTGTATTCCATTATCCATTGAGTGGCTTAAGCTATTTCTAATTAAGCTTCCGAAACAGTATTATAATGAAAGAAATGAATGTGGTTTTGATGGCTCATTAGGCGCAGCAAATAAAACTGAATGCGATTTGCGAAAGGTTTTCCTGAGCCCACTCACCCTAAACTGGACGGAATTAGCGTGCTCAGGTAATCTCAAGAGCAATTAAACCACACCAAAAAATTGTTCTAGATGTATGGAAATCAAGGGCTTATATTGCTTGGGTAGAGACTTCAAAGTGAGAAGTGTAAAAAAATAGAAGTAATCGTTAACTGACTTTATTACGATAGAGGTATATCAAAATCTACCAGAAAAGTAAGGCGAAAATTATTTGTTGAATAGCAGTAAAATGGACTCTACAAGACGTTTAAACTCATATACATTTGATGTTTGTCTGCACTAAAGATTTTGCACGGTCACAAAGCAGTACTCAACAAGCCAAAGTTCTAGATTTTGAATTAAACAGCTCGAGAATCCAGGGAAATAGTTTTATCTGCTAGGGTGAAACTACAGAAAAATGCTTTAAAGTGCTGGGACCCATCAGTACGTGAATCTTGCAACTGGTATGGCATGGCCACAGCTCGTAGCTCAAAATTCATAAACGAATGAATGCTCTTGAACTATTTAATATCCCTATATTTGTACTTTCCCGCAGTCTTTTTGTGATTTTCAAACCAAAGAACAAATTTCAACAGTAACAGATTATTGATATCTGTGTAGCAGTCAATTTGTAGCTTTTTGCTGAGATGCAATGGACGGATTTGTACGAATCCTGCATTACTCATAGGCACATTATATCCTTGCCTGCAAGCCACTAAACTCCCCCTTTAGATCTGCAAATTGAGGAGTAGTCTTTGCACTATCTTCGAATATCGTTTTTGATGACTTCTGTTCAGCCTGGTAAGATTTGGAGTTCATATTTGTTTCTACATACGCAGGAACACTGGTTGCTGGAGTTATCGTCATCACGGGAGAAAATAGAGGAAAAGCAGGCATCCTGTACAGTATTTTATCCGAATTGAAACAGTTTTGCGTACTATAGGATAAATTATAAAGAGGAACATTGTTTATAGGGGCAACTGTCTTCGTCAGATTTTGCTCATTTTGTACAAGACACTGCCGACTTCGGGCAACCCTCTTAGAGAGTCCTTTTGGATGTATGAAGTTCACTCCTGTAAAACCATAGAGCTGTCGAGTTGGAAAAGTTTCCCATGGTGCAACTTCATCTAATTCACAAAATGCCCCAAATTCCGTATTTCTTTGAGCGTTGTCATGAATGGAGAATCTGGTGCAATACCGGTTGCGTACGGAACTAGGCCCGTTTCCTAGGTTCAAATGAGTATCCGCACCCTCCGCTAAGGAATCGCTGGCTTTCTTTTTACTATCAAGAGTCATGAAAGCATTTTTACTGGGGATTAGAGTATTGTGATGAATTTCATTTTTATTGGCATCAGGGAGCTCCTCTTTAATATCTTCCTTGCCTGCGTCGGAAAGCCTACTACTGGGCCTTTGGACGATGGAAAACTTGCTAGAGTTTACTTCTCGAATGGGCAGAGTAAATACTTGCGACGTTAGAGGTTGTGCGTTGGCGCTATGGAGCCTTTCCGCGGGTCGGCATGTAATAGGGTTAATTAAAGTCGCCAGCGAAGGGTCTGTAACATAATTGTATGATTTTTCTCTCGATGGTGGATTCCATTCTCTCAATACAAAGCGTGTGCTTGAGTCCTCCTCGCTGGCTATAACAGCCGGTAGCACCGGAACATCATAGGATGATGCTATGGACCTAGGTGAAGCTGTGCATGAAAATGATGTACACGAAGTCTGCGATTGTTCCCATAGCCGCGGGTAGTAAGAAAATCTAGTTAGTTGTACAGCCTTTGCTTTCTGCGTAGATGATGGCGTCTTGGGAGCCTTTTGATACAACTGCGGGTTTACTATTTCCCGGAGTAAACCATGGAATTCGGTTGCAAATTTTCTATGCGGTGGTATCGGTATGGTTAAAGCGTGGTAGCATGCAGGGCGTGCACCAGGTTTAATGCATACTAAGTCGTGCTCTGCCGGTTTGTCGATATTCCAAGCATTAGCGACATATCGAGTTGAGCATTTGTCGTCAACTTCCGTAGCAAAATATTCCCTCGAAAAGGCAGCCTGAAGGCTGGGCAGTTGTTTTGGTTGCTTCTCTCCACCAGACATGACACTATCGCTTCTTCTCTCAAGTGATGGATCCTAGCGATGTGCTATAATTTTATTTCAACCTTTCAGTGTTTAAATTGTTGTACAACCTGGAGTAAGCACACAAAGGAATAGCTGTGTGCCGATTTTGCGCTTAAGTCCTTTGTGAAGTGCATAGCAGCTTCTGCACTCCTGTGTCTTTCCTGTTCTTTTTTGCTATCATCTACGAAAAACGAATCTTTGTCTTTACTGTTTTTCTAACTATTTTTTTCACTTTGAAAAGCTATTTGTTAAGCAGCAAACTTATGTTTCAGCATAAATTAATAAATAAACAATAGTAAAGCGCTGAACACTGTTCTTTTAAATGACTGATATCGAACCCTGCTTACCAACTCAACAAGAGAAGCAGAGGAACGATGCGCTTCTCCCGTAGCCTTCGAGACAAGAAAAGTTATTTCTTTGCTGCTAGTGATAAAAATATATCTTTTCCCACATAAAGGAGACCTGGCTCCTTTTTTTCCCCTTTGTACTTCTGTTCAAAGGTAATCCAACTCTTTATTTGCATACTGTCACAAGCTGTAAAATTGTGACTATTGCTCTGTGGGCGATTACCCAACGAATGAAATCAGCGAGAGTTTTAATATCCACCTTCCAATGGGAAAACTTCTTTTTTTACTGCTGAAAAAAAGAGGCAAATGCGCAACGTAGGAGTTTATATAAGCCAATTTTAATTTCTAGATCCATGGGCATAAAATGTCCATCAATAGTGCTGTCTTAAGTTATGAAACTGCGATTTGATGGCGCTAAATTATGTCTTCATACTTTCAAGAATCGAAGGAAGGCGCGGTGAAATGTTCAGTATGATCTAATTCAGGGGCTCTTTATCTACCTGTATTTGACTCAGACCTTCATAAGTCTTAACCGCATAATTCCTGAAGAGGTTTTCAGAGTGACGATACCGCTTATAGAAAAGTATTAATTGCTTTCTAGCGGGTTACTCAGCATGAAAAAAAAATCGTGTGTTCTCCTGGTCTCAGCGTGAAATCAGGTTTAACTAGCGTACATGGTCACCCTCTAGAGATATTGGAACTGCTTCAACCAACATCTAAATACGAATGTAAGACTGTATGGGTTCTTGAAATAAGATATCAAATTTGATCCCCAGGTCATGCACGGAATCATAGATTATACCAGCTTGGCGTATGCGCGTACTGATGAAGGAAGCTAACATTTTTCAATCTTAGAGTATGCGCATTTTATATTTTCAAGTTTGTCGCAGCTTAAGCCTATTTATGGATTCATTTTGTGAAGCAGGAAAATTATAGTTACCTACAATATATCTTTAGTGCAAGCACTAACTAATCTGAATCAAGCTTAAACTTTGCTATTTCGGATGCTCTCAAAATCCAGCTTGGGTGTGAAAAGAGCTAATTCACCGATAATGCTCCTTGAAACTGTTTCACTATGGTAACATCTACTCTAAACATACTAAACTAAGTGCTTTACCTCGTCTTAAACATTTAGTATCTCTGAAACATTTACGAGCTACAGCGGAAACTAATTACTTTCTAGTGGTTTGCTGAGCTTTTACATGATAAATACATTTAAAAGCTTAGTCCTTGCTGTAGAAATTGCTATAAAAAAACACCTAAAAGTAATTTAAAAAGCTTGAATCTACTTACACTAGTTTACTGTGACGTTTATCCTGGTAATTTAGATGCCGTACGCTCATTCCGTACTCACATTAATAAGAAATTGCTCTAAGCCGCATTTACCTGAACTTCTATTGAAAGCAGCTGGATACCTACATAAGGAAGCATTGCTAAGCTTAATTATGCATAAAAAGTGGCCGTTAAAGGCTTAGAGTCAGCCTACGTACTTTTATCAATTCTAAACAAGGAGTGCCACCGAAATTCCGATGCTTAGCCTGAGTCCCTAAAACAGAGATTAAGATATCTATCCTTACAAAGTTGTCGAGACACCTTAAGTATTTATTCTGCTACTTTTTTGCACTACCTCTGTGAAGTAGCGGAGAAACTTTCCGAAGAGGTAAGCCATAAGATATTTGTAATGAATAAATGAGTATTTATTCCTTCACAGATGCTAGCTAACCAAGAAACCATCTAACTTGAAGCTATTACAGAAAATGCTTTAATACTGTGACGACGATTAAACTAGTAAAGACCATACCTTGCATGTTTACTCAAGTATGCCCAAAGATTTATCGCAGCAATAAAAAAATCACCAGTGTACTCTGTACCCCTAAAAAAATTGCTTCTGGCAAACCAGAGCTCTGCGTTTCGACATCATAAGCCCGATAAATCTTTTACGTAGCTCCATCTAAATCAGGCTACCCGGAAAAAAATTTAGAATAGTAATTACCCATTGCCGAGTAAAAATCCACAAAGAAGAGGAAATTCAAAAACTGTCAGGGATAAAAATGCTAACAATAACCGAGCCATACGAAAGCTCAGCAACTATGAGCAGTGGTAGCTTATATTTGTTTTGCCTTTGAATGTTATTACAGCACCAGTGAGGCGATACCTTCCCCAGGCTGGTTGCCGCGGTGAAAAATTACTAGCTTCGTTGCAGCACTTGTATGATCCGGTATCCCTTAGAGTTGTCAACGAATATTGCACTGGCTAAATAGCGCTTATGCGGGACACAACGTAACAAACATTAAAAAGATCTTACTTAAAAAGTGCAACTGCCTCGGAGCCCTTAAATTTCACCGTATGGATACCACATGAGAATGTGATGAGTCTGCGGTGAAGAAAAGCAAAATAAGCCCGTTTCGGAGAGCGCTACGAGAGGCAACTAGATTGGCACCCAGCGCTTCAAGTCTGTACCACAAAGCGCAGATGACTTAATACACATGGATACCTACGGGCGCGGGCTGTTTATTTCATGATAATACCATGGGGATCACGACGTGTTTTAAAGGTGTTAAGAGTACAAAATCAGCGGCTGCTCCATGCTTCCCTTTAACCTAGGCGTTCCACTCACAACTTATAATGTCACCATGTAGGAATTGCCCAAAGGTATACCCGTCTTCCCCGCTACTATACATTCAAATACCTTTTGGCGGCAAGAAAATCTGATTGTGTTTGGTTGTTCAACCATCTTACGGCAGCAATTTATTTTCTGATTCAAATGCCCTATCTGCTCTCGATTTGTCTACACATGCGTACGATCCGCTACAAGTGCTCCTCGGACTTCATAGCTATCCCCCCATTGTTATATTACATTTTCGCTCACTCGAAGCCCCAGGTTCTCCTGTTCAACGGCATGAGCATAATCTGGGGCAACCAAGATCCAATTCATTTTTTAGAGGGATTCTCTTCTAATTTTCAAGCGGACCTTTAGGGACACTACGTTGTGCCTCAAGCCAAGGCGTGACTTCTTAGTAATCAGCCACTGTAAAAAGCTTAGATGCCCCTTACGTGGTTTCTCCAAGTCATGATTAACCTTTTTCACGAGTCATCTAATTTGAGAACTTAAGTTACTAACGCAATTCTGCTTCAAAGGAATTACAAGAAAACTATGAAAAGCAACATTTGGTGACCAATCATTGCTCTTATAATGTAAGCCTCGAAACTATTGCGGATGAAACTATCGTGCATACTCATCAGCGTAATACATCTCCTTTTCTGTCATGAATAGTATGTGGTTCCCAGTGTCTGCCTTTAAAAATCCGCTTAGGTCGTAGCGAAGAACGCAAGTGCAATACCTGTAAGCTAGGAACCAGGAGAAAAAGATTTAGGTTGCTCAGGGGCACTAAAGGCATTTATCATCCTGACACTAAACAGGACGTGTTCATGCTAGCTCCAAACGCAGGTTTAAAGTTACACGATATATTACGCCAGGAGTGTAGCACTAATGAAGTAAACAAAGACACATTAAACAATTTGCTAGCCATCCTAAAGTTCTTGTATATGCAAGATAGAAGTAGACACTTGCTAAACTATAAAACGCAGCCTCAACAAATATCTTTTCCAGACCAACATTGTATAGTCAATGGCTAGAAGTGCATACTTTTAGATCAGCAATTACATAGGCGAAATCAAAACTTTGCGCTTGTTAAGGAAACTCTGGCAGTTTAGTATGCGTAAGCTCTGTACACGCAGCGAATATTACAAAAGATAAACTAAACCAGAAAGCCCCTGTATGAGCATATTTTTAGAGGAATCTCTAAAATAATAATTTTTTGAAAGTAGTTCACAAGCTGCCGATTCCTACACCAAATCTAACGGCTAGCTATAGATAGCTTTTTGCACTTGTGTGTCAAAGCTGAACTGAGCGTGCAATAGGCCTCTTATGCTGCCAATTTCTATATTTAACGCGCGTTTGGTGTCATCAAAAGGGTAATTCCAACGCGAAACAATCCCCAAGACCAGATTATATCATTTGCAAAAGAATATCCCCATTATTTCAACGGTAATTACGATAATGCAGAACTTAAGCTCACAAAATATGAGCATTTGAATCATTTCTAGACACAAGCATTAGTACTCGTTGGCTTATTAACAAGAGAAATAACATGTTTAGACGAATTATGCAATTAGGGTGCAGAGTTAATCCGAAAGAAGCCATTTAAATAACCGGTCTAAGCAAGAAAGATGCACTTTTTATTAGAAAAAGCTTTTTTATGCCTATACATGTATTCCGACAGGGCCACACACCAACAATGCAATTTGCAGTCATCATTTAAGTGCTTGACCACGAAATTTAAAAAAATATATGTAAATAGATACTATAGAAAATTTGAAAACGAATTGTTTAGTTTGCAAGCGCAAACAAATAGTTGGTACGCAAGTAGTCATGCATAGGCGTATTTGCAGCGCTATTCACTAAAAAAAGAGCTGATTGTACACAAGATAAGTTAAAATGATAGCATCTTATCAAGCTTCAGTTCTAGTAAAATACAAGGAGGTGGATATTTCATAACACTCACCAAAGTCGTGGCAAATGATGCTATATACAGATGAGGAAAAAACACAAAAGGATGAGGGGGAAAGATTAGCAGAAAAAACAAATTTGATACGGGCAAATATAAAGAAATCGTAATAAAATTACTTCAAGCAGAAAAAAAGCAGGGTAAGATGTCAAAGTGCGAAGCTACCGAATAAGCGCAAGGTGATGAAACACCGTGCGAGGTGGTACCCATTGATAGAACGAATCAATTTAATTAGTAAAAACACCTGGAACTAATGAAAAAAATCAATCTTCAACTTATGCTAAATTCAAAAAACCGATGAAAAAAACTGCAAAAAAAATTAACTTTGTAATTTTTAGCAAGCAACAATTTTCCCTGAAATCGGGGAGCAACAATAATATCCTGCTGCAAAAGTAAAATTTATAGAATAAGTAAGAAAGCTAGCGGAAGCAAGACACCATATTTTTGTATAAAAAAACAAGAAAAAAGTTTAAGCTCTACATTTACGCATACCTGAGCAGAATTCAGGTGGAACAACACGTGAGCAACCACTAAAGCACGCACCAAGAGCACGTAAAATTCCCATAAAAAATCAAAGAATTATACAGAAAATCTGAAAAGATCTTCACTTGAAGCTCAAATTACCTTCTATGAACTGCAGAAAATGGCGAAAATGCTTTGTATTCTACATTTTGCAATGTAATTTCGAAGCTTAGTCATCACGATACTACATTAAACTACGCAGATAATACGGCTCAAAAGAAATACTCCAAAGTAACTCAGTCCAAGGAATCCCAAAGTTACTGGGAAGGCAACAAACCCAAATTAATAGCAAAATTAAAAATAATCTTTTTTGTCAACACAACAAGACTTGAAGTTGTAGATGCGCTCGACGCGCAATCTGTTGAAATGCGAGGAGAAAGCTGAAATACATCGCCGTTCCACTTTGTCAATATAGTCTTATGCGTAGAAGTGCCAACGCCACCACGTTTTGCTTCGTTATTGTGAGATTCTATGAAGTCAACAGACCGAAACTTTCGAAGATTTCTATGCTCACAAATAATTTCGGGGAGTGGTGAGATTGCTACAGGCTGAGCAGTCACCCTATCAGATCTCTTAGAGAGTACTGACGCGAAATTAAACGGAGGAAGACTAGAGATTTTGAAATCAGAGGGGCGTACTTCCCAGTAGGTCTTCTGTGAATCCAGGTCTTACAAAAAAAAAAGAAAAAATCGAGAGGATAGCAATCAATTAGGCGTATATCAACGTTTAACACATGCTGACACTCCTTCAATGAAAGGTACAAGAACTTATAAACGGTAGAAAAAAATATAAATGGCAATGAATATATATTAGGCAAGGAATTGGGGCAAAATATACACACATAGAACAGTATCTGCGTCTAATGGGTGAAAGCAAAACATCAGCTCAGTATGTTTATAAGAACAAGAGAAAGCCAGAAGTTTCTTTCCCCCCAAAAAAAAGGAATATGGGCCGGCATGTATCATAGACTTATCCCAATGAGTATAAACAAGGAATGGTGAACACACTGGCTTAAAAATCGAAATATACACCACATCACACTCATTTGCACCTTTCCAAGTGAAAATGCTCCCTGAACCATAAATTTTATAGGCGGTTTCTAAGCTAGTCAAAAGCTCTTGGGTTATGATTTCGTCTAACTCTGACAATATAATGCCTTCAACTAAGAAATCTCCACAATTCTTAAACGGCGATCCCTTTAAGAACTGTAAAGCTTCTTCAAAGTTCATCTTTAGGAAATTTTCTGAAATTTTAGGCAGAAATCCGTGCACAGCAATGAATAAACAGTAGATGCAGAAGAACAAAAATTGGCAAGCAAACAGCCGAAAAAAGATCCAAGCAATTCCACAACACCTCTTAGTGAAGGGAACACAGTGCTTATAGCTAATCTACCATTAAAAAAAACATAAAAGATACGAAAAAACCTTCAAATCGCAAAACTTTGTGGGAAAAATTCAAAAATTCACTGGAATGCACATAAAACTACTCAGAAACATATAGGAATGCCTCCTTTTGGGCGATAAAATGCAAGCTTCAAGCAGTATGCGTGCTAACATACCCCAATAAACCTTTAAATGTAAGAATATGCTGATACACGTACAAATCTCAAAAGAAACTACTAACCTTCATTGTATCTAAACAAGGCCAGCACAGCTTTGAAAATGAAGGGATCTCTATCAAATAAGAATTGATCCTTTAAAAGAGACAAAAGCAATTTTTAAATATAAAAGCACCTCAATGAACACAAAAAAAACCTCTATCAGAGCGAGTGAAGGGGAACAAACAGATAAAAAGAGCGACCCCGTTGAGCAAAACGAAATATATATGTGTGTGTGTAATTCTTTCTTTAGAATGTATAAAATCTATGTATATGCCCTGAAATACGTTTAAATCAGGATGTTCTAAGGAATTTATTGGCCTTAAAAGCTGTCCAACACTACGAATAGTCTTAAAAGCTACTCTAGCAGCTTTTAATAGCGTAGCTTCCTCATAGTAACAGACTGTGCTATCATACGCAAAAAAAAACACACTTACCCAGGATAGAAGCACAGCATCAATCGGCATATCGCCAGCTAGGATAGTAAGAAACCAATTAATGCAATAATACTCAGTCTTCAAATTCAATTTAGTCTGCAAACAAACAACAGAGTAAGGAAAAAACCAAAAAATGTACATCTCAAAAAAATATTTTTGTCTTCTCTTTTTCTGCAGAAAATCCATATTTTTCACTTTTTAACGTAAAACAAAGTAGTATCAGGAAGATTTCACCTTTGAAAATCAGACTTCTCGTGTAACATAAGAAAAATTGATAAATATTGTTAAAATCCACAAAAAAAAAACAAATTATGCACAAACACGCTTGCACACGCATGTTCGAATGTAGCCTAGGTATATGCAAAGATAGGATGCACACACACATAAAAAAACAGGCTTATTCGTACGCAGGCAAACGTTCATACAAGAAAATACGTATAAACATACACCAGCAAGAGCATAGATTCACAGCCATCCCCAGTTTTATAAGCAAAACAAACCAAAGCGTGCAAACACGTATCAAGCAGACTCTATAATCTATATACCAAAAGCAGGAGAAAACTGCTGCATAAACAGCAGTGTATGCTGGTGGTTTTTGCAATATAAAAAACCTCAGAAAAGTAGGAAAATGTCAACAAAAGACAAGACATAAAGCGATTGCTACAAAAGCAGCTGGAGATCTTCAAACAGAGTTTATAGTCCTTTATCAGTGCAGAGTTTTAATGTCAAAAATACAAGCTTTGTAGGATTTAGCTTTGGTATTAAAATAGCCCAAAAAAGTTACCACGATAAGCTTCTTTTAAGAATGAAGCTTCTGCCTTTAAGAAATAAACAAAATACCACTTTTGAGCGAATAATGGGTAGGCACACACCAATATATTCATCATCTTTTAAGCTAAGATTATGTAGGCAGCCTCTCTTGTGCTTTTGAAAACTCTGTTTGGCAAGCATTTATATAAAAAAGCAACAGAAAGAAGACAGATTCGCCTTTTATTGGCTTGAGACCAGATCTTCACTGTGTTTTTTTCCTCTTCATGTAATTCGCCTTTTTTCTTTTAATCAAAAAACCTTCAAGAATAGCACCCATACATGCTAAAACTCGTAGCTTTGCATTCACAAAATATAGCTTTTCAAGGAGGCGTTTTCTGTAACTTTATAGGCAATTAATCGACCTGCTAGAATGCTACACCCGAAACTTAAAGGCAACCTCCTAATTCTTCTTTGATCATCTCGGATTATCCGGTTTTTTGACTTTTTTCTGCCTCTTCTTCAGTTTATCATTTTTTCACCAATGGCACTCACACAGACAAATTATTCATAAATATTAATGAGAATTTCAAAGAGAAGATCTCAAAGACAATGCTTTGAAGAGGAGAATATTCAGAGGATTTCCCACTAAGATTCGCCTTTTTATCCTCAAAAACCCAAAGATAAACAGCAAAAAGTATACTTACCAGATGTCGGTAAGTCTGGGGTAATAAGGCGTGAAGAAGTCGTTCCAGTTGAAAGATTGACACCTTTACAAGACAATAGGGGCAGTCATTAAAGAGGATACTATATCTTCACGTCATAATCAAGTGCGTAAACACAGGTTTTTTCAAAATAGTAAAAATATTCGCATAGGAATGCTTGAATGACAAGAAAATAGGCATAAAAATAAAAATATTAAACGTTACAAGTAGGTAAAGCAGAGCGAATATACCTTTAACCTAAAAAATCATGTGATGCCCCCTAAAGCATGTGATAACGCGTTGGTTAAGATATGGACTATATTTAATACGCTTAATAGGGCAACCACTAGCAGGAAATCCCAAGCAGAGAGGGGGAAAACTACGGAATACACACAACAAAATTAGTAAATAACTAAAACTCAGCAAAAAAAAAGGTAAATGTAGTGTGTGACTGCAAAATGGAGGCTAAATACAGTGTGTTTGACTATAAAAAAAGGTGAATGCAGTGCGTGTGACTGCAAAATACACGCAAACGACAGTGTGAGACTCGCTCAGAAATATTTTCAGAGTTACCTTAAGTTTGGGGAAGCCTTTGGTGTAAAACGCCTTAATATCACATTTATCGAACATAGATAGCATACATCTATAGGCAGTCTGAAGATTTCAGAAGAAGATGATGCAATTTTAGTGGACAAAACGCACACAAAAATCGGCAAAAAATTGCACCAAAGCACGCATAAACCAAGCATACTTCACTAAGGGCAAGCGCCTGGCGTATCTCTAAAGAAAGATACGCCAAAGCCAATTTAATGCAAGAAAACTGAGAAATTAGTACATATATTTACAACTGCATGCTTCCTCACCTGTGAAGAAGCAAAACTCGGAGTAGTAAAAAAACTGCATATTAGGGCAGAAATAAAATCTTCATTACTCAATTAACCGAAAAATCATAAAAAATGCAGATTTGTGTGTGTGCAACAATGAGAATATCCACGTCTTACTCTGCAAAAATGCGACATACATTCAAACCTTTAGACGTTCAATAATACAACTTGCAAGTACTAAAGTAATAGTATGGAGAATTCCATATTTTAACGAGTGGAAAAAAAAGCTTTTTCACTTTCTCAACAGCTCCATCATTATTTTCAAAACCCACTTTCGCACACAGCAGTGGCTCAGGAACATCATATACCCTAAGCAAAAACTCGCACCGCATTAACTTCTACAAAGTCTCTCTACAAGTAACATACACAGTCGAGTGTACTTACACACTAACAAAATCATCAAATATATGCAGCAAGACTCCAGCAACGAAATTCATCCCTTGGCAATATCCAACATCCGTTACTCTATTCGCCACTGCTCGTAATACTTTCAATAACTTCTTCTGCCTGTAAAAAAGTTGAAAAATCGCACTTTTCGCCCACTTTTTGGGCAAGAAATCAAAGAAAAGTAGTAGGAATCACACGAGGGTGAAATCGGAGAACAGAACACTAAAACTGAAAAAAAACCCACCACAAATAGAAGGTATGGCATAAGAATGAAGGCGTGTAAGTATTCACAAAACATTTTGGGGGGGAATTTGCCTTTTTCAGAGAGGAATAATCATATGGCTATCACTAGTGAAATCTTAAAGTGGATGTGTGCAAAAAAAAGGCTTTCTTCAAGGCAAAGAGTAGGATCTTACGCTTCTTAAGCATTCCATATTTTAAACTTGAGAAAAGCAGAAAGTCCTGCAGCTTGAAGATAATACTAACAACAATAAATTTAGCAGCAAATTTATATACAGAGCTACCTCAATCAAAGCTTAAAGTACTGTTATTGATTAAAGATTCAAATTTACTGAATACAGTACTACTAAGCAACCTCTGATTCCTCTTGCAAGCAGGTAAACTCCGTATATCTTCAGAGGGGCAAAAAAATTTTAATCAAAAGTAATTTTTTCATTCTATACACGCAATCTCCAAGTAGCTCCTTATTTGCTCCTCCTCAAGTAACAGGATAGGCCTACCCTTTGGAATTCGGCCCTCTATAGTTTGAATCGCACGGAAAAGTACGGCCTAAATCACGAAGTATCGCTCCTTCATCGCATGGGGCCATGGAAGACAGTGCCTATCTTCCAAGAAAACACAAAAATGCAAAATTAATAAGGCGTCACCTAAATACTCCTCAACAAAGCAAAGATTTGTACACTGCGTTTAAACTTTTGATTAAGCGCAGTATACAAATCTTTGCTTAATACTATAAAAATGGTAAAATTATTGCTTATTTAGGCATTTAAGTTTCTAAAGGTTAGGAAAAAAAACCACTAAAAAATAGCAGGAAACAGTGGCTTTTTGATAATATAAATCTTTTATGCAAGAGATTTGGTCTTAAAAGTATAGATGGAGCGTTAACTCCCATTGAAAGACAGGCTACCAAGATACTGCCTGCTTCAATAAGCTGTATACTCGCGCAAAACGCAGGAATTAACGCTTGCAGTTTAAGTAGCGTGAAAAAGCTAATTCGGAGAACTCTTTTTTTTGAGGTCGAAAGTACTTTTAAGCTAGTGGGTTTAGGGCTTAGCGTTTAGGGCTGTTTAGGCCTGTTTAGGGTTTCTTAGCACTTGCAAGTCCTCCCTAGAGGCTATTATTAATAAAAGATAAAGTCCAAAGATTCTATCTCAGCGCACCTTATAACTTGCTTCTGAAGAATAGGTATTTTCTCCAAGAAGGATAAGCTTCCACAACCATTTCCGCTGTGAATTAGACACTGCATACTGAAAGCATTCCCGTAAGATATCGCTAGAGTGAAGACTTACATACCTGATTATCAAGAAGAAGTAACACAAGAAAGCCTCAAAACCAATTTTTCCTGCAAGCTTTGTGGCATAAGCGGATAGTCTTCAGTACAATATAAACGGACCCTTAAATAAACACTAACATGAGATGAAATTCTAGCCAAGGATAGAAAAATTCCATGCAAAAAGAGGAAAAAGTAGTGACGCGCAAAAGCTTTGAGACCGATAAAATACTTCCACAGATTAAATAAAATGAGTAAAGTAAGAATTTAATGAGAAGAGACACCACAGAGTAAAAACCTCAAAGGCAGAAAAAAAGCTGCAGAGCCGCAGCACTCTTGGCGCTATAAAAATGAAATCATTAAAAGTTTGAGGTGCAAAAACAGAAAAATGAAGATTATGAAGGGATAACGGGTTAAAGTAAAATCAGGCATAAAAACCAAAAAACTGAGGAATGAAACGAAAAGCACTTCAACAGCAGCTACCAACAGAAATAAGCCAAATATAATAAAAAGAAAAGTAAAGAAAATTACAAAAAATACGGCAAATGCTAAACTAAAAACACATGGAGCTACAAGAGACTCTTAAAATGGTATTACAGAAGTAACGAAACATAAAAATCTGAAAGCAGCATAAAACTCCCAAAAAAAAGAAGTTGATTAATAAAATACACAAGGATTATATTTACATCAAACAATACAAATGAAGCACGTAATATCAGCGATAAAACTCATTTATTAAACGGCAAATTGGGACAAAAAAGAGTAAATCACAAGTTCTTCGGCAGGTTTTGCTCTCCGCATCTTCAAGCAACATGTTACCACACCAAAGAATCTGAAGAGAGGGTTGTCAGTTTTTCATTAATCTGAAATTTTTGGGTATATTTTAAACTTTAAAAGCTCACCAGGCCTTGCATACAATGATACAAGTAGAAATTGCTTTTCTATCCAAGAAACGATGAATTTTAGAAACCTTAAAGACTTCAGACATCGGACTGCACCAATACAAAGCAAGAGCAGAGATATTTTATCAGAAAAAAAACCCGCTTTTGGAGTATTCACGCGACGGAAAGCTAAAAACCAACGAATAAGGAGTAAAACATGCGCGAATAACTCGCCTAAGTCTTTAAGAATAATGCACAATAAGCAAAATAAAGTTTGCTAAAGAGATTACATCAGCTGAATAGACACACACACAAAGCTGAGGTGCTTTAAAGCATCAAGGTCAAGGCATACACACAAATATTAGGATGAGCAGATAAGCTAGAGCAGGCATGTCTAGCAACCCAAGCATAGCTAGTAGCCCAAACTCGTACGTAATGCCAAGAAAAAAAATTGGGTGCACATTCTCTCCCTATGAGTACATACTCGGCCACACGAGGCACATAAATAAACTTCATAAGCAACAAAATAAAAAAAAAATAGCAATTACAGAAATAAGACAAACCTTGCGGAGGCAGTCGATAGCCATAACTTAAGAATTCCAGGAGCATCATCTTCGGAAGACGGAAGAGAGCATTTTGAAACGGTTTGAAGCTCTTCCATTAGCTTCAATATAAACGATTCAGTATTTCACGTTTTTTAGCACTTCCTTAAAATTCATGAAAATGCAGATTGTGGGAATCACACTCAGTTTTGTATTGAGTATTGGCAAACTCTGCATCATGCCCATCTGTATCAAGTGAAGGAAAATTCAATTAACAAACGTTAGCCAATAATATCCCCGAAACTCTAAGTATACCACGGGGATAAGAGGCCAGTACAGGGCAATAATGATGGAGAAATGTGAACTGCTCTTTATCGATGAAGCGTATGAGGCAGGTATAACTACACAAGCTGTGGACAAGAAGCTAAGAAAACTAGAAAACACAATCAAAGCAGGTGATTTTGTAGCTAAAAGTCTGCCCTATATTTTGACATTTTTTGCTTGATATCGCATATCCAAGTGGACAAAGACATAAATTTAGCGTTCACTTTTTGGTGAATTTAGAAAAAGGCGATAACAATATGGAAACTGCCATCACCAAGTGAAAAGGGGAAATCATATTTATAGGAGGGTGAAGTATTCGGCATCTCCAAGACAAAAAATATCATGGTTCACAGTGATGTAAGCGAGTCCTTGAAGACATAGAACTACACGCTGCAATAGAAAAGGTATGATGATACAGTTCAATTTGAAAAGATGTCTTTGCAAGCTAATTAACGAAAGAAAAAACTGACAGATATCAACCATTAGAAGCATGAAGTGACGCAGCTACTGAGGTGCTTTAGAAGCTCACACACGCAATCAAGCACCACAGTGAAATTGGAGCAATTTCGCTAAACTGTAAGCAGCGTACTATGACCTGGACAAGTGTCTCTCATCATTTTGTTCCCAGCAACACTTTCCAAAGAAAATCGGAATAAATCTGTCGGTGGTATTAAAGAACGGCGATGAAGGCTGTATAATGGAAAAACAGGGGGAATCAGAAAATTAGCAGACTCTATGCGGGAAATTGATCGAAAACAATCGGGAGTGGCACAAGGCAGTAGCTGAGCAGGGAGAGAACTGGCATGGGTCGCCGCGAAGCGCAGAGACTAGGGGAATAAACAGGAAGGAAAAGGAAGAAACATGCTCTAATGGCATTGCTTGTGGCGTAACCATCTAAGAACCAAACTGTGCCGTGGTAATGCAGGAGAGGCCAGAAGAGATGGGACCCCGAAAAAAGGGAGAAACAGTTTGGGAATGAACCATAGAGGGTTCCACGAATTAAGATATGCACAGATTTATTCCCTTATCACATAAAAACAAGGCTAAACATCACAGGTACTTGAAACATTCATTTCTCGTTGAATGGAGGTTCCGAAAAGCCAAGGATGGCCATGGAAATTCAGGAAGAATTGCAAGAGCATTCAAATTTAGACACAAGGAACCTTGGTGTTTATAACTGGGTATCCTTAATGCAAATATATATATAAACGAAAATGTGGGGTATGAAACTGGAAACGGTATTGCTGATTAAATGTACGAGTAAGAATATCCAAGAATCTTAAGCTTTTTCCGGAAGGTGAAGCTAATTTTTGCCCCTGTCTTTCATGCTGTACAGCAAGACGAATTATTTCGTAAAAACGTCACAGCAAGCGTTAGTAAGGCCTCCAGATTAATAGATACTGCGCGAATACGTGCAAAATCTAAAGTAAACGTAGGTACTAAAGAAAAATATATTAATGTGATACCTATTGATTCGGTACCAACATGAAGAATATCAAATAATTTGCCTGCACTGCCACTATGTCCATGATAAAAAGGAGAAACGGGAAAATGCCCGTATGAGCCCCTTTTGCCAATAGAATAGCCCTTCCAAAGCGATTATGCTATTTGTGTTCTCAGATGCTCAGAAGAATATATCTAAAGGAAAACAGGCGTATTATACTACATTATTATATTACATCCATCTAAATTTAAATGCAAGTTCTAGGTATTTATCGGCAATTTATTTGAAGTCAAACGAAACAGTGACAGTGGAGAGAGTACAATTGGGAAGCGAAAGGCTAGGGATGATATGATATTGCTCGAATAAGGTATGGAATCCATGTCATTTAGAAGCAAGAAGATAACTCAGCTTCTCAGCAAGTGCCAAATAATACAAATTTAGATTTAAAGCTTTGCTAAATCAGGTGCTTCTTGCTGGGGGAGCTCCATAGCGAAGCAATTGCATAAAGGATTTTTTAACTTTAAAACTAGGTTTAATTCTATATTTTTTATACTTGCAATTGTTTTTTTAAAATATTTTTCGGCATCAAATGTGTATCAGTGACCTTGTATAGTGGAGTTACCTAGATTGACCAGCTTCCGAAGCGTGAAAAATATGTTTTCATACAATAGTGGACTGTAAGAATTTTTAGCTTTATGGTCCTTCTGTCAAAATGCGACGTGAAATGCTTTTTTTTTGTTTGCCGAGAGCTACTGCACTGTTGAGCTACCCTTTGGTAGTATTGACCAATATTTACTTGCAAACTTGAAACTTGCGCTTTCGTTTCTTAAATGATTGAAAATTTCTACTTGGCCTTCATCCCCGGGTTCCGCGTAAGCGCAAGAGCGCGTAAAAATAGACAACTATAAAGCAAGAGAAGTAAGAGTACTATGAAGCAGCCCATCACGCCAAGTATAGAGAGTTTCGGCATCTGGTGTCTTGCTTTACCAGTAACTTTGCAGCGTTAAAACCCAAGTAACACCACTAACACATTTAGAAGCATCCATGTAAAATGTATATACTCGATATCGCGATGACAGATAAGCTGGTTGGCGGTCTAGCGGAGCAATCTTTATGTCCTTACCTGAAGGCTCTCGCTGATTATTGTGGAGCAATAGAAGTTTAGCAGGGAATGGAGAAAGTGGTCAAACGAACGCACGGGAGTGTAACCAAATGCTGTATAAGTAAAATTATGCCTGACACTAGCAGGTCTGAGAAGCTAAAGTGCGCTAGTACCACAAATAATAACGCGTTTGCCTCATCCGCGTCGATTCTAATGGAACCTAACGCTACAGATGACTACGGAAGAGGAAGCACATGACTGCTTGATTCTCTTCCGTTGTGCACTACCGGCATTTTTCTCCCTTTCTAGTATCATTCCGTCCTTTGTGCAGGATACTCCACGGTTACCTCTTATTTAGAAAAAATGTTTTCCCCCTGGTACCGCGCTGCCAGCCATATGCAATGAAGCCGATTTTGTTTTTCAATACCTGCCGTGTACTGCTGGTACCACCTGAATGTCATCCTACCCAGTGCACGCCGCAGCGTAGTGTCCCACTGTAGCCGAACGGTTAATCACTAAGGGATGATCAGGCAAATTTGCTACTTGAGAGTCTTACCCGCAGCTAGGAGAAAAAGAAGCGGTCCCACAAGGACCAAAGAGCGATAACCACCTAATGTTAGCATTCATCCGATCAACTCCGTAAGGCGCTTCTTCTTGGAGCATTCGATTAGCTCTGTAGCTACGTTCCTCTTCTAGGGGTGACTACTAAAGATTCCGCTCACAAAAGCCTACGATAATAAGCTCCTCAAAATCACAAGGGGTGGTAGGGGCCGCAGAAGCATAGATTTCAAGAATCCTGGGAAACTCAGACTGCAAGATGATGATTACTTCTGCTTGGTGAACGAAGTAGTCATCGCATCAGCACCACCGTGAAGGCTTAAGCGCTTTAGCATTTCATGCAGTCTATGGTCCAACGTGATGATACCACAATACACTGTAGCAATGCTCACTCTCTTATGGAAACTAAGTGCTCTTCAGGTATGCGTTGAGGCCTTAGTCCTGAGCAGGCATAAGAGCAACGGTAATGCATTCACCAAGCCCCTTTTTCCGCAGCTATTTCGAGTGCACATTTCACAGCGCAGGTTCAAGTAGCTCCTTGATTTTTCACGGCAATAGAAAAAGCGGCATCAATTCCTGCATAAGAAAGCAGCCTCTCATCGCAAGGTTGATCCCTGAGGAGCGATTATACGCTTCATGCTTATAAACAAGTATTCCAATCCTTTTATGCGTAAACTTACAATGTATATTGCGGTCCGTCCAAGCTGGATAACTAAAAGCCTAAATCGAACAATGTTTGGTGAATATTCTTACATGGATGCTAGTGGTATTCCTGTACCCCACCCGCGTGCATTACACCATGGAATATTTCTCTCCATGACATACCTGGAAAGCCATTTAGTTTTTCAGACGTTAGACCCATGCATTCAATAGGCAGATAGTCACAGCAGTATTAGGAATAAATGGCCTACTTTTACCAAATCCAAGCGGTTGAAGCATGGAAAGAATTTTCATAGAACTAAGATTCAAAGCCTTAAAACGAAAAGCACCAATACTGAGTCATTAGCTTTAAAACTCAGGAGTAAGACGACTTGCCACTGCATCAGCGCTACATGATATTTAGCGGCAGTACTGTCACTGTACAATTTCAGACTACTCAAGAGCTCAAACTTCTCAAGTTACAACTCCCGCCATATATTGCTTAAGCGTAAACAGCACTCCACATAATAAGATTATGATTGGGCTTTTTGCGCGCATAATCAGGAGGCGGAATTAAACTACCAATCCCGCACAACTTTAAAATCAACAATAGAACCAAAGTATTATGCAGAGCATGCCAGCTATAAGCAAGCTGCTTAGGGCCAACACATTCAGTGCTTCTATTGAGATTATTAACAACACACTCTACCCTTCGGGATACGCGAGCAAGTCAGCAATAAGCAGCACAGAAAGTCAAAGTCTCACAAGACGTTTAACATAAAAAGAAATTACAGCTAGCGAACGAAATCATAAAATTCTTACAGTTGCAAGTGCAGTCAGTATTTAAAAGGTTTCACGACACCTATGCAGCCACATTTGCAGTGATCAGACGGCAAAAACAGCAGGATGCAGTGAGCTACCTTGTACTAAAAACTGGCACACAGTCCTTAATTCTGAACTTCAGTAGCTATATCAGACAAGCAAAGCTACCATAGCAATGTCAAACGCCAGATCATTCGAGCAGAAACAACTAAGAAGGGACCATATCGAACATTATTCAGCAAGAGAAAATGTACTTCATCCTTTAAATTGGAGTATTTAACTGGCTTTTAACTACTTTAACTTAGTTTAGAGGTTATATCGAGTGACATCTCAAGCGAGCACGAGATATCCATTACTGCAGATAGATTGGCATTGCTGGGGGATAAGGCAGTGTACCACCCGTGATCAGCAATAAGTGTCACTCCTAATGAAACTAGAAATAGACTGAAGATAGGCAAACCAAATACGAGACTCACATATTTAAATAATGTCAAAAGGAAGGGATAGGCAAAAGTATGCGTCATTGCAACACATGTGTGCGAGTAAATGCTTTTCGCTTCTATGCAGCCAAAAATGTACATACGCGAACCCTTAAGCAAAAAATGAATGCCCCCAGGACTAAAAAAAAGAATCTAGACAGAAGTATTGAACTCATCTGTAAAGGCAAACATCTCCAGCAAGCTGCTTAAGGCATTAATTTCTTGTGTGACGTTCATCTTGAGTAGGAAGACGTAAAAAAATATACTCTGAGCAGAAGCAGCTTTCGCTTCACATAATTTCTCTGCTGAGCTAGCATAGGTATCAACTCAATACCAGGTAAAAGCTGAGATAACACACACTCTACTCTAACACCACTTCAGCTCCGAGAGCTTCCAGCTTTGATTTGATAGCTTCAGCTTCAGTCAAGGCAACGCCTATAAAAATAAACATTTAGAGGCAGTGACAACAAAAATTGAAGAGTATAATCCGGTGAAATTACCCACTTTAGCTGGTGAATGTACACCAATTAGGCGTTACCTAGAGTCTATAAACAGTGGCTAAGAACCACACATTTGAGCTCTAGTTGCAATGTGGTGCAAATTAAGCACGCAAGCAGGAAGGAAACTAGCACGAATAAAATGAGGAAATGAGTATTCTGTCAATATACATATCATAGACATTTCTGCACTTGTAAAAAACTGTAAAATCGTAAAAGAAGACTCGTGAAAAAGCAAATATAACCAACAAAAGAAACTATAATAATATAGCCGGATGCGGTATTCCAAGCATTCCACTTACAACGTCATCAGGCGATGTAATAAAAGCTATACAGCTTCGGTATATGGAGCTATAAATTTACACACAAAAATTATAACTGCATCAAAGAAATAATGATAATAATACTCCCCAAGATTAGGTAGGGCTGCATAAGCTTTGGTGGAGTGTATGTACAGGAGAAAATGGCATGTGTTTCAGCTTTTCCAAAAGTTTTCAGAGGAGCTGGCACGCACACTGATGTAAAAGCTTACAACTTCCACCACGATGTCAAGCCAAAGCAACAGACACACCAGCATCCATAAAATGCTTGCTTTTTAAAAAAATCCTTCAAAGGCAAGCTAACAGGCAATCCTAAATCTAGCAATACCAATATATGGATATTTTCGTGTAGAAATCGAGCAATCACCATCAAGCAAGAAATTTTATTAGCCCTTGCTTACAAACATTAAAGCTATAGAGCATACTAAAACTTTATTAGCCATGAAAGTCACAAAGGATGCATAGAAAAAGAAATTTAAAAATGCAACGAAAGGTGTGTGGTATCACTAGCCATTGAAATACAAGAAAAATTAAGGTTTTTTGAAAAAAAAGATAAATATTGATCTGCATGCATATATTAGCATTTTTTGGGCAGCCTTTTATAATTAATACTTGCATTCACGCTTGAACGCACTGTCCTGCTTATATTTGCTACAAACTATAAATTATATCGTCCAGTCTTACGCACATTAGCAGAAAATCATAACCTCATAGCACATATTCTGTGAGTTATACACTTTTTACGACCCAATTATCACTTTGATATCTTCTAAAATGCTCAATTTTTAGGTTATGCAGTTATTGCAAACCTTGAAATTTAGCCTAGGGTAATGCATAAGAAAAAAACCCTACACACACACCAACCAAAGAGAATTGCTTAAAAAAACACAAGAAGAAAACCCTAGATATACACCAGCCCAAGAGAACCGCCCAAACATGAACAACATTTCCTACCCTTCTTAATGATCTTAGGACAAGACTCCACTAGCTCCTTAGACTCTATCAAGCCAAGGCTCGTGAGAACCCTTATCTCTTTCACGACAGAGACCTTTTTTGACTTTTCAAATGACACCAGCTTAATATTGACTTGAGCCTTGACGTCTTTAGCGGCAGTCTCTACAAAAAAAGTGAAACACACACCGAAAAATACGGACTAATACACACAAAAGCAAGAAATTACGAATAGTCAATACATTAGCGATATGTGGAGGGGAGAGAAAGCTGCAAAAACATTGGAAGAAAAGCAAAATTTACTAATTAAAACTTCAAAAAATAGAGTGATAGCCCAAAACTTGGACAAAACCTTTTCTGCTTTAGAAAAAAGCTCTTTTAGTTTCAATAAGCCTTCTTGAGAGTAGAGTTGAAGATTTGTTGCAGTTTTATTACAGGCTCATCATCAAGTACGCATAAGGTCTTACCTGCAGAGCTTTTATATATTCCTATGCAAAATGGTTTGCGAAAAAAAAATTGTGGAGATCGAGTCAATTACTTAGAGAAGTAAACCCGCATAATCTACGCTAAAAGCAAGAGATTAGGCAAACACACAATACAAGAGATAAAAAGTATGATTTATTGTATGCTTATAGCCTTAGCAAAAACATCAATTTCATGTTTCGAGTCGTTCGAAAATTTGTAAAGTGTAAGATTTGGCACTGAAGCTCTTACGAAACATTCCACACATACGCACTG
The DNA here is from genome assembly GCA_015657535.1 of Nephromyces sp. MM_2019. Classification (NCBI taxonomy): domain Eukaryota; phylum Apicomplexa; class Aconoidasida; order Nephromycida; genus Nephromyces; species Nephromyces sp. MM_2019. The sequence goes on from JADHZB010000784.1 coordinate 51,289, forward strand.
CATGTACGCACACACAAAATAAAGAAATTCACACATAAAATGAAGAAATTTACACATAATTCCCACAAAAAAGAAACTTCAGAAGAAAACAAAGAGTAAACCACATAACAAAACCAATGAAACTACGGATTCTTCTGCGTGGCATGCATGATTCTCACTAGGTGTATTTTCAGCCACTGCAGGCTCGCTTCCTGCGGTAGAAGGAGAGGTTGGAGGCTGTGAAGTTGTCACTGCCTGAGGGAAAGGAGATCCAGCCGGAGGAAATTGTCCGGGAGAAATACTGAACGAAGAAGACATTCAGATAACTTCAAAACAGCTCGCAAGGACATACAGGGGCCTTGAAGCTTGCCAAGGCATGTGAAGACATTGGCACACACTCGATAATATTCACAAATATCATTATTAATGAGGTGATTATAGGAAAATGCATTGAGCATTTCATCTTCAATACAAATGTGCAACACATGCCAGTTCGCAGACATTAGATGAACCACGATCAAGTCAGCGTGTAAGCATTTTTGGAGGTTGCTTTGTATGCACTCTTATGCAGGGGTGTGTGTCTGCGGGGGGAGAGTGTGTGTGTGTGTGCGACTGCGCGTGAGATTGCGCGTGTGCGTATCTGCTATTCGTGTGGACAGGTACTTTAAACGCATTTAATCGCCTCGGATAAGTCTGAGGATAGTCTAGGGAAAGGTATAATGCCGTTGAAGACACTAAACACACAGAATCTCCCAACATTCGTAAAAATTCACCCCCTATAGAGTGCAGCCATTGCCCAAAACGCACACGCCCACATCACAATCTTTCCATAAAAAATTGCAGCAAAGTTTGAAAAGTTATAACAAAATAGCACAGAATGCACCCATTCCACTTCTGCTTATCCTATCATGCTCTGAGTTATCCCTCACTACTATTTGGTAATTCCTTCCATCTTTTTCTGCTTTTTCTTTTCATTCACTTCCGCTTCATCATCCAACCTTTCCCTCCTTATATTCAACCGAATTCCTTTTTTATTGCCTTTTTTAACGTATAAAATTCTCTATAGAAGCTCTTTTTTCACACAAAAGGAATGCATTCTGCTTATTATGAAACTGAGGCTAAGCTTGCACAATCACGTTCTGTAAGCTTTCCAGGCACACAAAGATACAAGAAAAACCTTACCCAGCCGGCATCGGCATAACTCCAGGTAAACCAGGAAATGAGCCACCTGAAAGAGAGCTTAACAGCAGTGTGTAACGCATAAAAGATGCAGAGGAAGGAGAAGCAGAAAATTTTTGTGAAAAACGTCAAAATACCAGCAAAATCCTCATTTTGTTCATTAATTTGCATATTTTTGCAGAAAACCTACTGATGAAGATAAGAGAGGCTCACCCTGTAGGTGATATAACTACACCTTCCATGCCATAGTCACAGTTTTATGCAATACGATTACACACAAATTATATGCTTTAATGTGTAACTCCCTTGCACACACACACAACACATATGATTTACACTCAAACACACAGTCCTATCAGTCATAACATATGTGTATCTTCTAAGAAAAATCCAGCAACTCCTTCATCATTGTAATGCCTTCGCAACACATCGAAGTAGTCCAATGTGATAGAATGTTCAACCAAAATCAAAAGATTAATAAATAACTGTAAGCATGAATATAAAATGCCACACCAAGAAGCTGAAAAAATCATCAAAAGTAAAAAAGTGTCAACCGGAGGTAAAATCTGAAGCACAGCATAAGAAGCAGAGCATTCAGCACCATATACACTAGAAGATGCAAAGATGTCTCCATATGCAAAAAATTATAAGAATTCTACCCATAAACATAGTCTGAGGATGAGGAAAGGGAGACCTTCCTGGAATGGAAGCAGCAGATATATTAGAGCCTAGAAAATCAAAGGGAAAACACTGACTTGGGCGAAGTTAAAATCAAAGAGTGAGGCATATAAATGATGCTTGAAGTTCAAAAATGGGAAAAGAATCATGAAAAGGGGCCCAAAATCTACCAAAATCTTCAAAAATACAAAAAGAGCAGCAGAGAGTACCAGTCAAAAAAAGCGCTACTAAAGTTCTTCCATAATAAATATATATAATGTTTCCGACAATCACGAGACTTCATATCAAATCTAAATGAATAAAAAAAAGGAGCAAACTCGGAAGAAATTCAACTGACACTCCATTTTCTCAATCCCTTCTATTAGAAAAACCACAAATTTCCCTGCTATTGTAAAAAACACACACAAAACCATCAAAAAACGCATATACCCTCTCTACAACAAGGGCAAAAAGCACATATATACCCATAAGCAATATGTTTTATGCATCTAATAGCTCTCTGGAAACAATTGTTGCGCTTAACTGTACTAAAAATAAGATTAGGTGGACGCATCTTCAAAGCAACAGTATTAATGCTTAGATTATTGTGCCAAACCGAAAAAAAATAAAGTCATTTCATTGTGTGTGCGAGAAATTGTCAAAACTAGAGCTAAAGGCGGTATGGAAAGCACCAGAAAGAGTCGGCATACAGAAAGCATAAACTAAATATTTCATTGAAGAAGATAAAAAACAGAGTTTTTACGCACAAAACCTTCAAAAACTGACTTTTTTTGCCCAAAAAACAGCATGAAGAAAGAATCTACTTGTGAAGCAAACTGCAAGAAAGTTGCAACTGTTTTGCTATCCAGGAGGAGTAAGTAGCCCACCAACATAAAATTACCAGCAGAAAGTTTCTCCAGGCATAAATCACACAGATCTGCAGCTTCTATTAAAGTTAAATTCAAAATTTCATCTACAATCCTTAAAACCTGCAACCAAGCCATGAAAGTTAGATTGAAAGCAAAGAAAGACGAAAAAGGAGTGTAAAACCACTAGGTTGAAGATTATAAGGTAATTCTGTAGGAGTGCGATATGACAGGTTAAAAACGATGAATAGAAATATATGAGCACAGAAGAGGGAATTTAAATATGCAGCACGGAGATCACAAAAAAAAGCAAATTTCGGAGTTTTTTTCTGGTATATATATCTCGAGAATGAATGATTTCTTTCGGCATTTTCTATAGAATCTTTGCTTAGATCGTGTTAGGACATGGCATATATCAAAAAATTTGAGATATGCTTCTATTTCAATACTTTTAGTGAGAGACGAAACAAATTTTATGGTCTTGTGAAAGGTTTTTACTCCAAATTTCCGAAGATTTTTTGTCTTATAGGCAAGAATGAAACAAAAAAATTTCTTTGGATTGCATCTCTAATGTATGCTGTACTGTTTTCCAATTATATCAATACCTTTAGCCCAAGGATTAATTATACATTAATGATTATACAAAAATAAATAAGATATTATGAAGCTCTTAATAATGCTTCTTTCATGCCGAGTTTAAAAAAATGAAGGAAACATACAAAAAAAAAGTTATCTTCTTTTTTTGCATCTTCTTTTTCTTTTGCTTCTTTTTTTGCATCTTCTTCTTTTTGTACTTCTTCTTGTACTATCTCTTGTGCTTCTTCTAGTACTCCCTCTTGTTCTCTCTCTTGTACTTCTTCTTGTACTCCCTCTTGTGCTTAAAAAACAGCAGAAATAAAAGAATATCAAGCGCACATTATGAAAGGAATTTATGTAACAAAAAAAGGTAATAAAGGTTGAAATCAGTCAGGAAGCCACGGGCAGCTCACTTTGTCGGAAGGTTTTCTCTTTTTTGTCTTCTCATCATCCTTTTCCTCAGGAGGATCTTTCAGCTTTTGAAAAACATCAAACGAAGCAGAATGACTGCTTCGGAAAATTTGGCTGAAAAATAAAATAAATCGTAACAAGTGTGTGTGCGCTGAAGCAGAGGTACCTAAATAGGTATAAATTAAGCATCTTATGCTTCCTCAAACCGCCTTTCAATTACCTCTTCTTCCTGTGTTTGTGTTGCAGCGATGACTTTCATCCATATATATTTATCCTCTTTCATAATATAATACTTTTTAAAAATACTTTTGAATGCCGCCAAGGAGTAAACATACAGAAAGATAAGGAAAGCTGCCAAAGACCCTCTAACACTCCGATAAGCAGCAAGAAAATGAAATTATTATAAAGTTACCCAAGAAACACCCCTAAATGCATGAGCTTCTCATATGCGTGCACAAAAAAAAAATTTGCAGGATAGATTTCATATTAGTCCCCATCGCGATAGGTTCCAACACAACAATCATCCACACGCCGTTGGTAGCCCAAAAACGCGAAGAAGCGACACAAATGGTGCAAGACCACGCCGAATTTCATAGTAATGACGTAGAAAAATAGTACTCTACGCTTTAGAAAACTCCTACAATCAATTGCACATGTTGCAAGTATGAGTAAGAAGTAAGGCCACATGGCCAAAATTTATACACCTAAGGATCTCTAGCAAATTTGAAACGACAACGACAAAGCAAGAATAGAAGCACAAGAAGAAATTTGTGTAGAAGTACAAGAAGAGGTGTGTGGAAGCGTGATGAGAAATGTGTGTAGAAGCATAAGAAGTAATATACTAAGAACAAGAGAAAATGCGGGAGGTTTCATATACATGCAATGTACAGGTATAAAGTGAGTAAACATTGATAAAATACTTCTTTTTATAATCCCAATTTGCTACACATATCTATACACCACCAATATTTCTGTTTCAAGCGCGTAAAACAAGACACACTCCTCTTCTAATACATATACATAAGCACATATCACGCTCACCCAATTACCTAAATATATAACGCTTAATATCACAACTGCACATCCTCACGCCCAGCTATACCAAGACCCCACTGTATATTGATCCTCTATTTTTTACCAATTTCGCGCAGAGTTTAGGACAGATACCCGCCACCTCATATTCCATCGTTGAAAGCAGGGGAATGTTTCGTAGGAACATGTCTTCAACCCGTAGCCCTTCGTAAGAAAGAGCGAAAAACCTTGCTTGGCCATTATGGTAAACACTCTTGAAAATACCAAAGCCGTGAGAAACCCTCAACAAGCATCGGTCTATAAATGACTGCAGCTGCAGAGCATTGAGAGCGGGTGTGCGTGAAGTAGTAATGCCTCAAAAATGGCGTAGCATATATAGATAAAGAGAGACCAAATTGGTATACCCCCACAATACATATTTATAAGCAAACTATATCAAAGATATGTACAAACAATTATTCAGAGCACCTGCATATTTACATTAACCCTCTAAAAAGTGATACCACAGTGTTTAAGAGGATTTAATTGACAATAATATACATGAAGCAACCCCTGCAGTACGTAACACGACATATAAGAGAGTGGAATAGCGTCGCCTTTGTGTGTACCTATAGCGGGGTTGCGGAACCTGATGAGGCTGAGATGCTGTGCTTGTTAGCTGAACCTTTGAGAAGCCAGCACATCAAATTTTTGATCTTTCTGCTTGTTTATAAAATTTTTGGATATCATTATAGACAAATTATGTACTTTATTTTGAAATCTTTTTTAGGACTATTTTTATATGTATCTAGTTCTCTCTTTGCTTTTTCATTCACTTAGAAAATTTCATATGCGATTTTTAGGACCTGCGAAATCCTCAGACGCTGCTATGCAGGTTCGCTAGATTTTTGTGCCGCTACAACTTGGAATAAAACTACACATCCCCTCGGTTAAGCGCTAAAAGCAATGGTGATAGCAATGCTCGGAGTATCAGCAGAATCAGTAACAGCGTAAAGTTTCACTTAAAAAACTTATAACTGCTAATTTGTTATGTGACTTGGCTGAGGAGATTTATTTATGCTGGCATAATCTTTTTTTGAAACCAGAAACATTCTCTGGCTGTTTTACATGCCGAAAGAGTGAAAGACATGTTTTAATCTACTCACTACAAAAATAAAGCTCCAAATCTCCGTGAGACTTTCTTTTTGCCTCACAATAAATGTTATACCAGAAAATTATCCTTATTGTGCATGATTATGTATACCTTTTCCATGTCTAAGCTATTGTACGATACGCTTTCAAATATGCAGTACCAAACTACTAAGACGAAGCTGCTTTATGCTGCACATGCCTAATTTTACTCGCTTACAGTCGCTCGAGATAGTATTGAATGTAGAAAGATTAACTTCATACGTATATTCAATGTTTTACGATGAATATCATTTTCATTGTGATAGTAGCTCTGCTACTCGCAATATGCTGACGACGATTGTGAGCAACAGATAATATGCTATAATTGCTTATTGAGCTAAAGAAGATATTGCTGGCTTTTAAGGCTATAATGCTACTTCCATATGACTTACTCTAACACTGGCAGTAGTTGAATCTTTGGGCAATTGTGTATATAAAACAAAATAGTAAACTTATAGCAGAATGTAATTGATGCTCGTTTATGATAGTAAATGGAGAAGGTAACATCAATTATGTGATGCAACTGGCCAGAATGAAGCTCTTTGTTCACAATGCCCCATCCGCTTATGCCTCAACCGAAAAACTTAGGGCATTTTGAATAACATTTGTATTACATGAAATCAGCAGCACAACCTATACATAGCTATCCCCGCTGAGCAATAAGTAGCATGAATCAATGGAAGAGCACTTGCATCCACAGCTCACGCGTGGGTCTCCCTCCTTATGCCATCCAATTCAAGCATGCATGTGTGGATGCGTAAGCTGGTTTATCTCATATCTCCACCTACGGAATCACTCTAAATATGTTGTGCCATAAGTACAAGTATGGCAATCTTTCAGTGACATTATGGCAGCATAAGAAGCAGTATCTTTTATTATCTGTTGTGATTCAGACAGGGGCAATGCCTAGTACCTTCTCGAACCCTTCGTGTAGTCTGGTGCATAAGCAAGGTTTTAATACCTCTTAACACAGAAATCACGCAGACTTAAAGAATCAGACGATGTCAGGCTCATTATGCATTCCTATGGCCACTG